>JAZGLO010000372.1:0-260000 GCA_036873155.1 Biomphalaria sudanica
CGAAAGCAGGGTTCGTAGGGTTGGATTTTAGCTTGACTATATACTGCATTGCAAGCTTTTTCATTCTTATATCCATGGGGAGTTCTCCAGCCTCCACATGGAGGCTTGGGATAGGTGATGTACGAAACGCGCCGAGACAGAGACGCAGTGGCAGCATTTTGTATTGGTTCCAGTATTTTTAGGTACGACTTCCTTGCTGCTCCATATATTATGGATCCGTAGTCTAGCTTGGATCGAATTAGACTCCGATATAGCAGCAGCAAAGTATCTCTGTCAGCTCCCCAGTCCGTATGGCTGAGCACTCTAAGTATGTTTAATGACTTTTGGCATTTTTCTCTTAAGTTCCTTAATGTGGGGGAGAAAATTAAATTTGGAATCTAGAGTGAGGCCTAAAAAATTTTGTAGTTTTCACGACAGGGATCTTCTTTTTGTGTATAAATAGTTCAGGGTCTGGGTGGAGTCCCCTTAAATTACAAAAATGCATACTAACTGTTTTGGAGTCCGAAAATTTAAAACCATTATCGTTTGCCCAATTTTGAATTTTGTTTAAACATAACTGTAATTTTCTTTCTAGGGTGTTCATGTTTTTCCCATAAGTAAAAATGACAAAGTCATCAACATACAAAGAGCACTCTATGCCAGGGGACAGAGCATTTATGATGCTATTTATTTTTTATGTTGAACAGGGTGACTGACAGAATGCTGCCCTGGGGTACACCCATTTCCTGGTCATGAGTGTCAGAAGTGGTGTTGCCCACACTCGAACCTGAAATTTTCGGTCTTTCAGGAATTCCCCCACAAAACGGGGGAGATGTCCCTTAAGCCCCATAAGCTCCAGATCACGTAGAATGCCATGTTTCCAGGTTGTGTCATAGGCCTTTTCTATATCGAAGAATACAGCTACTAGATGTTCTCTTCTGAGTAATGCATTTCTGATACAAGCTTCCAGCCTTACCAGGTGGTCAGATTGTTGTCCGCCCTTGCCGGAATCCGCACTGGTAGTTAGAGATCACTTTGTTCCTCTCCAGGTACCAGACCAGCCTACTGTTAATCATTCTTTCCATGGTTTTGCAGATGCAGCTTGTTAGTGCTATTGGTCGATAGTTAGCTGGGTCAGAGCCGTCTCTTCCCGGTTTAGGTATCGGTATAACTGTGGCTTTCCTCCAGCTGTTTGGGAAAGCGCCTGTTTGCCACACACAGTTATAGACCCCTAGCAGGACTGCCAATGAGGGTTCGGGAAGGTGCTTGAGGAACTGGTAATGGATTTCATCTTCTCCAGGCGCTGTGTCATGTGACTTGTTTAGCGATTCCCTCAGTTCCTCAAGCGAGAACGGTTTTGTTGTAGTCTTCATTGTTTTCTGACCTGAAATCAATGGAGTGTCTTTCCTCCCTGGTTTTGACTTTTTGAAACTCTGGCGTGTAATGTGCAGTGGATGACTTTTCTGCTATTGAGGATGCAAGGCAGTCAGCTATTTCTCTGGGGGACGTGACAGTTCGTCCTTGGTTTTTCAGATGCCCTATTGCATTTGATTCTTTCCCTTTGATTCGCCTTACTGCCTTCCAGACCGCTCTAGCAGAAGTTTTGGCATCCAGACTGCCGACAAAACTTCTCCAGGAATTCCTTTTGGCTGACCGTATGGTTTGTCTAGCCTTTGCTCTAGCTATTCTTGAATAGCTTTAGGTTTTCCTGGGATGGATTTTTTTATAAATGCAGCCAGTCGTTTTTTCCTATCGCCAATAGCACCTTTGCAGGCTGTATCAAAACCATGGTTTGCTAGGCCGTTTTTGGATTTGCGGGGGTTAGGGGGGACAACTTTCCTGGCTATACTAAGTAGCTTGCTAGCAAAGGTATCAGCTGGGTTCTGCTCATCGAGGATATTTTCTGTAATATCCTCTGAGCATCTTTTTTTGGAATTCTTCCCAATCGGCCTTATTCAGTTTCCACCGCTGAGGTCGTCCCCAATGAGGGGAGATTGTTAGCAATGATGATTGGGAAGTGGTCACTTCCCCGTAGATCATTGCTAACTGACCATTTAAAGTCGTCCAGAAGTCCAGGGACGCATACGGTGAGGTCAATGCATGTGAGAGATCCAGTTCCTGGGTGCAAGTAGGTCGGTGATGCATCATTAAGTATGCATAAATCATGTTGGAGGAAGATATCCTCCAGCATACGGCCTCTTGTGTCGGTATTGTTGGAGCCCCAAATGGTGTTATGGGCATTGAAATCCCCAAGGATTATGTAAGGCCGGGGGAGTTGTTTCAATAGGTCCTCCATGTCTGTTTGGTTTAATGGAGCGCCTGGTGGTAAATACAGGCTGCAGCAAGTGATAACCTTGTGAAGGGTTATCCTAGCTGCTACGGCCTGTAGTATGGTCTGTAGTTCAACCCTCTCATGGGGGATGCTATCCTTCACAAGGATACAGACTCCACCTGATGCTCTCTCTGCATCCTCAACATTCTTGCTGTAAGCACTGTAGCTTCGGAAGCTGATGCTATCTTTCAGAAATGTTTCCTGTAGACAGACAGCTACAGGAGTCTCAGAGTCCATCAGTAGCTGCATCTCCTCATAATTGGCCTTGAGGCCTCTGCAATTCCACTGTACAATTCTGGAATCCATGGCTTATTCTAGATGACCTACTTGGAGCTATTTGGCTTTGGGAGGCCCCCGGAGGGGTTTCCCTTAATTCCAGTGACCTTGGTATTTTTATTCTTGGGTTTGGATGGAGAGGAGGACAACCCCCTTTTGGGGGAAGTCTTTCTCTCTGGAGAGGGGAGATCCCTCTGGTTAGAGCGGAGGTTATTTCCTCCTCGCTCACCTCGGGCATCCTCTCCGCTTTGATTTCTCCCCTTAGGGAGTTGGTCAACCTCTAGTTCGGTAGAGGTTGGGGTGTCTGACTGGTTTCTCTGAGGAGAACCTGTGTCAGACATGATGTCTCCGGGTTCTCCCGGAGTATTGGTTTTGACTAGCTGCTCAGTCTCCATGCTCTCATCAGCGAGCACAGAGAACCTGTTCTTTAGCATGACAACAGAGCTTTCTTGTTTCTTCAGAGGTGTGTTCTTTGGCGGTGTTTTCTTCTGAGTTGGAGGAGGAGGAGGGGGTGGTGGGGTCAATGTGTCCGTCTGTGTGGCTATGGATCTTCCTATCTTAGCAACAGCCTGGGCATAGGTTTTTTGTCAAGCCGAATTGGCCTTTGGCTAGGGCCAATACAGCCGATTTCGCCTGGCTGAAGGTACACATCCATTTCTTGCCTTGTACTCCTGCACGGCAACCTCCTGTTTCCACACAGGGCAGTCCTTGGAGTAGGCTGAGTGGCCAGCGTGACAGTTTGGGCATTTGAACTGGGCTGTGCAGCCCTTGTCCTCATGACCTTCTCCAGCACATCTGGCACACACAGTGTTCCTCTTGCAGACTGCCGCGCGCCGTGTCCATAACCCTGGCACTTGAAGCACCTCATGGGGTTAGGTATGTAAGGCCTCACTGGAACTCGTAGGTATCCTGCCTTCACATACTCTGGCGGTGTCCTAGTTCCAAATGTGAGGATAATAGTGGCGGTTTTGACCTCCTCACCATCCCTGCGCCTGGTAATGCGCCGGGCATGGGTGATTCCTTCAATGCCCTCCACTATTTCCTTCTCGGAAACATTCCAGTAGGTCCCTAGAGCTGATTACACCTCTGCTGGTGTTCAGACTCTTGTGTGGCATGACTTCCACTTGGAGATCACAGAGTCTTCTGCATCTTAAAAGCCCATCAGAGTGTATCTTGCTATCAACTTCTACTAGAAGTTCCAAAGACTTGTGTAGCTTAGACACACTCTTGGGCTCTCCCACTACTGACTTAAGTCCCTTGTAGATGACAAAAGGGCTCATCTTTGTCAGACTTTTCCCCTCCTCTGTGCACCTAACCACCAGAAATGATGGCCAGGTAGCACAGCTTTTTGTGGCCTCCTCCTTTCTGTCTTCCATGCGGCGTCTCTTGCCCAGACATAGGTCTGGGGCAAGTAGTTTTTTTGAAGTTTTTTTTCCATGGGTGTTATATATAAGTTCGGCACCTGTGCTCCCCACCCGCCATCGAGTCCAACAAGGGGACGGGCCATTCGGAAGTCCAGAATGAGCCCGCCAGGGCTACACGGTGCTATACTCAGTCAGCTACTGCATCGGACATGTGCCCGATACAGCAGCTCCCTGATTGACCCTCTAGCCACCGCCCTCCAGCATAGGTCGAAGACCTATGCTGGTAGCTCGGCATGACCAGCCGGTTGACCCAGAGCGGGCCATCTGGGCCTCAGGTCTAGGGGAACTTGGAGCCAAAGTATTGTGTTGTGGTGGCTTATCCTCAGATAGCCACCACTCAAATACCAGGATCTCTTTATCCCCCCTTACCCGTCGCAGTCCACGGCAAACGGACTGGTCTAGGACGTAGTGAGATATTTAGAGATAAGGAGACAGAGTGATGATCAATGAAGGCAGATTGAGGAAAGGAGGAGGCAGACACAATGATAGAAAAGAAGTAGAGCACTTTTGAGCTCCAAAAGTGCTAAGGAAAGAGGAGCGCAGTTTAACGTCATGTCTCGGGACGCCCAATTGGAAAGAAATAACATTAATTCATACATACATACATTTACGCATACATAAATTCATATATATTTATATATATACACACACACATTCATACATCCATACTTTCTATACTATGAAAAATTGCAAAACTGTTGGAAAAAAACCCTCAAAAAGTCTTCTTTCCCATGCCTTCCCCGATAGTTAGTTATCTTCCATTTTTTCCGGGGATACTGAGTCCTAGAAAATAAAAATATGTTTAAAACAACACGATTATTTCCTTATATTGAAAAAAAAAAAAAGAAAAGGAAAAGACCAGTAAATTTTAATACTCCCTGGTCCCACTAGCCACACAAAGTGAACGGTTAGTCCAGAGCTCACGCACCCCCCCCCCCCCTCTCATGACATTGCTTTATGCTGAGAAGAGAAGAGGTCAAACGGTCTGTATAAGTTATGCATACTGGCAAAGAGAGACAACTTCCGCCTTGTTTAACAGGATTTATCAGAGTTATCAAACATGTGGTTCTATAAACCAGGAGTAAACAAATAATACATTGTAAAATTTGTAGATGCTTTAACAGCACACCATGGCATGGATAGACAAGTCTTAACAGTTCGAGAGCCCAGTGAAGCAAGTGCATTCTAATTCAATAGTTTAGGGCGCATTGAAGCCCGTTTTAGGATGTCTCAATATCCAGTTAAGAACGTCTTAAAGTCACACCAACCAGATGTAATGGATATCTGACACTTCATGGGAAAATTAAAGGCGGGTGCTCAGCCAAGCGACAAAACATATTTCTTCCTCTGACACACTGACCACCAGCTCTATCTAAGAAACAAAAGTCTTCCTACAAACTACATATCACAAAATTTATTTAAATGTCGTTAGTTATTTTACATACCATGTGCAACACTTTTGAATCGTTTCACGTGATTCGGTAGAAGAAATGGCAATCTGCAGTTGACTGGATCTCAGAACTAGAATATCTGAATATCTAGTAATTTTACTCTTCTCCCCTTCTAGTAAAGACACCAAAGTCTAGATAGTTTTCTGTTTGGTTTAGACATCAAACAATAACGTTGAACTTAAATAAACACAATGTTATGTTCATCCTAGCGCAGTTGTTTCATTCAATTAAGACGCGTTTGCTTATTTGAAGATATATGAAGACATTATAACTAGCAACCACGCTCTATATGAAGACATTATAACTAGCAACCAGGCTATATATGAAGACATTATAACTAGCAACCAGGCTATATATGAAGAATGTATAACTAGCAACCACGCTCTATATGAAGACTTTATAACTAGCAACCAGGCTATATATGAAGACATTATAACTAGCAACCAGGCTATATATGAAGAATGTATAACTAGCAGCCACGCTATATATGAAGACTTTATAACTAGCAACCACTCTGATAAGACAGAATGAAAAAACATGCTTAAGGTTTAAAGTTCGTTGGCACATTGTCTAAGTGTCTGCGCGTTTGTTTGTTTTGTACATCTAATGAACAGATTTCCAAATCTAATGATGAGAAGACGAGACTTGATCAACTTAGTGACGGACATGGCATTGGTTCAAATGCTAACCACGTCACAAGGTGGACTGCAAACACACAGACTCCATTTATAGTCATTTGCTTGAAGAGGGAGGAGAATCATGGATCATTCGGTCAGTCAGGGTTGACCATTCTAGACGTCAGGTGGCCTAAAAACTAGAATAGCATAAAAAAGTGGAAGTGGCTGGTTGGCTATGAGACTTCTCAGTAGCGTGGTCAGCTTTATACGAGTGGATCTAAGTAGGCCTACGTGTGTATTTAGAGTGTCCTGAAATACAAATAAAAAAAAACGCACAGACAAAGAACAAGTCAATGTTCAGGTGAAGTGTAGTTCACAGGATTTCAAACTTACGAGACAAAACAAATAATCACTTCCTCTTTCAATGCCTCCTTAGGTAACGTGGACAGGGGAAATAACTTCTGCCTTTCAAAATGTGTCAATTTTTATTCCTACATCGCTCTGGTCCAATCTCTATAGAGCGAACATTTGGAAAAGTATCAAGGAGAAGCTGTCCGTACTCCGTAAACTCAAATCAACTCACAAGTCAAATGAAAAATGACAATGAACACCAGGATTCTAGCTCGGGCTCTAAGGAAGCCATAAATGGGTATTTAATTCATATGAACGTTGTATATATATATGTACATAATAACCGAGCCCAAATCTTCCATACATTGTTTCCAAATACACAATTTTAATACATTTTAAGTGTAGTACGCTACGACCTAGTTATTCATGTAAAATCTGACCAGAGGCCAGTCAGATTAGTCATGAAAGACATCACGTTTAGTTAGCCATCAAGACACTAACAAATTGCACCTGATGTATAGAGATAGAAATCTAGAAATATCTGCCTACTTCGAAAACCTCCAGTTTCTTTCTGGCTAGTGTTTTTTTTTTACTTTTAGCTAAGAATAAACCAAAGAAGAGAATGAGATCATTAAGAACAGGTAACTGCTGGGATCAAATGTCTCCAATCGTCTGTTTTCGACAAACGACTGGTTTAAAAAAAATTATATATATATATATATATATATATATATATTATATATATATATATATATATATATATATATATATATATATATATACACTGTTTAATCAACCAGCTCGCAGAGCGAACTGAATGTTAAAGAAATAATGTATGTGTATTTATAATAGGTCTGTATAAGGATGCATAAATGTGTAAGTGTGCACAATGGCGTTTCTTAAGAGTGACTTTCTATTGCCATGGTGGAATGTATTGCAGACAATAGATAAATGATTTGTAATGTCATTCTTTATTAGTTTTCAACATAGTGCGTCTATTTAACCATGCAGCTTAGCTTTGCCCCCCTGCCTTGGCCAGGATAGTGCGTCTATTAAACCATGCAGCTTAGCTATGCCCCACTGACTTGGCCAGGATAGTGCTTCTATTTAACCATGCAGCTTAGCTTTGCCCCCACCCCTGCCTTGGTCAGGTAATTCTCTTTTGGTTTCAGAATTAACTCTTTCTCTCCTAATTGACGATACCAACGTAGATTTGACTCTCATAACATTACATTGGTTTTGGGATTTATAAACTTTAATTTGTGTTGTGTAAACAAAAAGCTTGCATTCTCATTCAATACCAAATAGAACAGTTCAACAGAATGGTGAAATACAAATTGGAAAGAACAAAATAATTACAGATAGAAAAAGTTAATTATTGCGCGGAATTTTCCAGGCATTTTAACTTGTAAGTGAAAAGCAGAACATGGGGCTGGTATTCTCCACTTCTGCTTAAGACAGCTTATAATCTTTGAATATTGTTGCGTTTCTCAACGCTCAGTTTCAGTCGCTCATCTGCCGTTACATAAAGAGACAAGAGGAACATTGCATGAAAACGGTCCCCCCCCCCCTTTTAACTTTTCTTATGGCGCCGCCGTTTAAAGCTTTAACAAAATATTTTCAACTACATTACAATTTCAATTGATTTTTTTGTTGTTTTTTTAAATAACAACACCATTTGTTCAGTTCAAAGTTCGGTACATTTTGCAACGGCTCCAGAAGGTCAAGTTCCCCAAGTCAAATTGTATTTTGTTGTTTCCCGCCACGTTCTTTTGAAACGTAAACTTAAACATGTATAATCACATATTGTATCATCACGTGTTTTTAAAGTTTTGATTTCCTATCCCTGTTATTGCAGCGTCCAGCTGGCGAAGTCAAACAGAACACTTTATAACAAACTACGCACATCTTTCGTGTTATTCGAAAGCTTGGCATTGTTACATGTTCAAAATAAGGAGGGGCAGGGGTTTCATTCGTGAAAGGGTTCATAGAAGTAATACACATACAGAATGAGAGGTTACATTCTTGAAAGGGAGGCGTCTATTTCGTTAGATGAAGCATTTTCGTTTTCTCATAAAGCCCAGGTCTATAAGTCAGATCTAGAATTCACTAAACAAAGTAATGTTAATTTGAGTGTATGTTGTGAGTTTTTGAGATGTCGGTTTCTATTCATTTGTATTCCACTATAAAAAATGAAGCTGTTGTTTTGTTTGTATCTCCTAAATGACTAGATCTAATGGGCAGAGAGTGTGAAAAAAACAAAGGTAAAATGGCGTGGCGATAAGGAGGCAGTTCATTCCCTGACCTCAGTTTGCGGCTGTGTAAGTTGGATGCCCAGACACTGTTCCATGGGGAAAAAAGATTTGTTCTCTTAAGGGGTTACAACTGTTGGGTCAGGGAACAGTTCAAATCTGGTATTTATTTCTGTGTCACTTTCGGTGAAGGAAAGCAAACAAGAGAAAGCAGTATTTCACGGAACAAAAAAAATGTCTAAGACTTGGCACAACTGTGTAGGGATGTACTTAACGGAACACTATAGTATGCATATGGGATTGATACTTATAGGCTAGTAGTCCTTTCAGATAGGTACAGGTGTGCGTTATTTCAACTTTCTTAATTGGATTTCAATGCTCTACATTTAAAAAAATAACTATTTCAAATTAACATATTTATTCCTAACATACTTATTTATTTTTAAACAAATGTTGGTATATCGATACAATAGCTGCTGTATATAGTAGAAGCAAGACGAAAAAAAAAAGGGTATATCGATACAATAGGTGGTATATAGTAGAAGCAAGACATTAAGAAATGGGTATATCGATACAATAGGTGGTATATAGTAGTATTAAAACATGAGACAGTTGGTATATCGATACAATAGGTGGTATATAGTAGAGGCAAGACAATCACATGGGTATATCGATACAATAGGTGGTATATAGTAGTATCAAAACGTGTGACAATTGGTATATCGATACAATAGGTGGTATATAGTAGAAGCAAGACAAAAAAAATGGGTATATCGATACAATAGGTGGTATATAGTAGAAGCAAGACATTAAGAAATGGGTATATCGATACAATAGGTGGTATATAGTAGAAGCAAGACATTAAGAAATGGGTATATCGATACAATAAGTGGTATATAGTAGTAGCAAGACAAAAACGGAAACACGATTTTCTAACTTTTGTTTTGTCTTCTCTTGTTTAGAAATTAAAAAAAAAAAAACACTATATCATCATTACCTCCCTTACACCGCCGCCATCTTCACTTAAAACTCGCTGAAAATGGCCCCATTTTTTTTTCTACATCAACCAAAGATGACATTCAGTCTGGGATGAACTAGACAAGGGCAGTAAATCGTCTAGTCCTGTTTGAACACAAGAATGTATTTGTGAAAACCGATTAGCTGGTCGATGTGGAGATTTAGAAACAAGAAATAATATTGACACAAGGGTTTTGACCCTACAATCAATCTAGTCATACAGTTTAGTCCGAGCGTCCTCCTCGCACGACATAGGACGAGAGTAGAACATCTTGACACGATTGGACTGTGCTCGATCTAGTGAGAGTCAGTTGGTGATATTCAGTTGATAATAGTCTGTTTGTAATAGTCTGTTGATGATAGTCTGTTGGTGATATTCAGTTGATAATAGTCTGTTTGTAATAGTCTGTTGGTGATAGTCAGTTGTAGATGTCTGTTGATGATAGTCTGTGTTTGATAGTCAGTTGTTGATAGTTTGTTGATGATAGTCAGTTGTTGATAGTTTGTTGATGAGAAATGTTGATGTGACTGTAGCCAAGTTGATCTTTAATAGTCTCTTGGAACTGAACAACAAGTTATACATCTATTTATTTTGTTTCAAATATAGTCTTGTGTTTACATAAAGTAACCTTGGATCTGATCTTATCGGTGACCCGACAAAATAGCACGCGGTCAAAATAGCGCGGACAAAATAGCGCGAAATTTCCCGGCAAAAGAGCGCAAGACAAAATAGCGCGGACTTGAATATGATGTGTATAAAAGTACCAGATTTATTTAAGTGAAGGCTTTCTGCAGCACTTTTGTTGAGATCTCTATCTTCTTGAAGTTTAATAGATCTAGAAGTATGGCAGAGAAAGAGAGTACATACAATTTTACCTCATGCTCCTAAAAATATAAAAATGATTTTGAAGACCCTGTTCAAGGGTTAGGTATGAAGATGTGTGTGTCATGGTATAATTAGAAATCTTTTTTTTATCTGCGGCATCTCTCTTTGATCAAACCAAAGCGAACTTAGGCGTGCCAGGATTAGTTAAGCTGGTGATCACTTATCTCGCCAAAGGTTTGTTTAATCTCATTTGTTCTACCTGCCGATGTAAATACTGCGAAGATCTATCTAGATGACCCTTGGCCAGGTGTTGTAGCGAATTTGAATGACTATTGGGAGGACAACTCTATTGGTCGCCAGAGACAAAATCGCAGTGATTTCCGATATCGTTATGGAATGTTAGAGAACGAGTACAGACAATCTACCAAGAACAAACAATTCAGTGGGGGGATGGCACCAGGCATTTCAACTGTTTATTGACGGTCATCACCCTAATGTGTACAAGTTAATCTCTCACTTCCTCAGAGAACAGGAGAACACTGAGAACAAGATTCTGAGGTGCAATGCTGGAGAACGAAGTAAAGCTGCAAGCAAGACAAAGTACCTCCAACTTAACAGACGACTTGAAGCTATATTGCCAATGTATGGAAACAAGCCACTGATGGAATTTCTACGTGATATTTCCTACAATTTAACTTAGTGAAAGTTTGTGTGTGTTTATGTATAAATGTGACAAGTATCTTTGCCTGTTTTTAAAGTACACTTTTGGAATGTCAATAAATTATATATTTTGAAATTATTCATTTTTGTTTATTATAATTGCTGTTTATTGTTTGCATATTTATGTTTTAAGATATCTAAAGTGTTCCCTTCAAAATGACTAAAAAATAATGATATTAAAAACAAAACAAAAATAATGGCTCTATTCATATTCTACGATATCTAAAGTAGTTCTTTCAAAATGACTGAAATATATTTTTTCTGCGCTATTTTGTCTGCTCTATTTTGTCGGGGTACCGATCACATCGGATCATTTTATAGAAAAATATACAATATTTGCAATATAGACAAATTCAACTTGGAAAGAAAAAAATCTAGTATTAATGCTATAGGCCTACAATGATATTTGATAAACAACTGAAACTCATCTCCATATGCTAGCCACCAACTAAACTCAACTCTAAACGCTAGCCACCAACTCAACTCAACTCTAAACGCTAGCCACCAACTAAACTCATCTTTTTACGCTAGCCACCAACTAAACGCTAACTTGTCACCGCTACCTTAGAAACACACATAAAACAGGTTCAACTCATTAACATGACGCTTAACAATCACATTGCGGCATTTACCAACTTCAAGAAAACTAGTGCCGGGCTGGTCAGTTGAACATTCTCGTAGCCTCATTTCCAACTCGTATAAAGCATATAAAGGTCAAAATAAAATATCTAGAGATATGCTTCTATCAAAGTGCCTACACCCAACGTTTTGTTGCAGATCTTCATGCATAAAGAGAAATCTATAAACCACAAGTATACATACTGATTTGATTATATATAGAACTGGTGCGTAGATATGTTTATAAGAGTGTGACCTATTTGAGTTTTGATCATCTTGTGCACATTAGCGCTGTAGAATGAGAAATGTCCTAAAATCACTCGAGTGTTGCACAAGGTACTTGCTAGTATTTCGTTTCATGAAGATGTTCTAGTTCAATGTGTCTATCTAGTTTACAATCTTTCTTGTTTTAGTTTCTTAAACTTTTCTAAAGGTTTCATTCTATCGCCGCCACATGCCTTGATATTGCTCTCCATGGTAAGTCTCTGTTACTACATTTAATAATAGCTCATTACAAATGTCCCTGTGTTACCTCATTTTCAATAGAAAAAGACAATATTATGATTCTTGCTCATAAAATGGTTTCGGTCGCAATGAATAGTTGCAAATAAATGAAGAGATGAATAAATATAAAATAGTTTTAGACGAACTGTTTTCATGTATTTCAACACAACTGGAACACAGAACACTTGGAAACCATTAGAGCAGCATGTGGTCAACTACTTGTAGCAATTAGCGCAGCGGTCAGGCATGTTTGCCTGAAGTATTAGTCTGCAGTTCGAAGCATCCCCTTACATTTGGCTAATCAAAGATTAATTGTGAGGATACAACAACATGGATCACGTTGATCAGACATAACCCAAACACCAAACTGGACTTTAACACGCAAGTGTTGAGTTCTGACTTTACAACGAAACTTAGACAGGCTGTGTCTCAATTATGGTCGTAGCTAAAGCAAACTGAAGTCATCTAATTCCAAGAACGTAGCCAAGAGAGGTTAAAAATATCTACCAGTGGCTAGGCTTCATTAATAAAGTGCAATGAATAGTCATCATCCGAAATTGACAACGAATTGAAAAATGTGTCTCAACAAAGATGGCTAAGACGGATTTTAGGAGTCAGTTATAGAGATCGGGTCTCAATCAAGTAAATCCTATGCCGAACTGGGAATCAACCCCTTAGTAAGGTTGTGACAGAGCGTCGCATGAGGTTTGCGGGACATGTTCTCCGACAAAATGAATCACGCATACTAAGAGTTGCAATGACACGGAGGCCATTACGAGGAAAGCGCAACAAGGACATCCGAACTTGGCGCCACACTTTCATGCAGGTCCTCAGAGCAGGGGAGGCTTCAGACATTGCCAGTGACAGATCTTTTGTTGAAGCAGCTTGCCGCTCAATGGGCTGAACGACGCGGGAGGATCGGCACAAAAGGCTTTTGAAATAAATAATTAAAACTTTATAATAGCAGGATAATGCAATGTAGATGCCTCAGAATCTGCATTTTGTTGGATTTCAATACCGGAATAGTGATTGGCGGAGGAGCTACGCCCATGCCAGACCCCCTTGCTGGCAGAGGCGGGGAGTCTACAATTTTTCCACTAATTCCAGGAAGAACCTATTCTACTGTACAATAAACGTCTCCCAAAAGAATGAAGGGTCAGGATGTTATAAAGATTAATTATGTGTGTACGTACACACACACACATTGTGAAAAAAATTTCCCCCCCAACCCCCCAAAAAAATCATGGCTACGCCCATGGTCTGAACGATGCATTTATTAGACCGTGGAGCAGTCGAGATATCCTGAACTGTCACGAGGCATGTCACGAGGCACTGAAGCAGCCAATCATCAGTAAGTTCACTCCGCCACTCCTGTAAAAGCCAACAATCACCGAAACAATGTTTCCATTGAGTCTGTTTCCCCCTGATTCTCCCTTCAATGTAATGGCGAGAAGACTTAGAAAAACATAAAACAGAAGAGCGTGTGGAGAATAGAAACAGAAGGCCAAACTATGACCAGTCAAGCATTGTCATGTGACCAGTGCCACTTAATCACGCTACTGTGTACAGCAAACCTAAGCGTAAAGCGGAAGAAATAAAATGTCAACGCGGGAGGTCACAATAATAATAATAAAAAAGGAGAAAAAGAAAGCGCACATAAATGTAGTTTTGTTTATCAGATCAGTGCGTAAATATTTGAAACCGCTGTTTCAATTTGACTTTGTATCAAGTCTGGATAATCAAGTAGTTGGGGGGAATTACTCTCACCACGAAGGACAATGGCATCAGAGCATATGGCACCAGGACATGAGATCAGGACATGGCACCAGACTAGAAGAGAAAGTTTCCAAACAGGAGAGCTTCACTTTAATAATCCGACTGAAACCATTTAGTTCAGTTTTCCATATTGCAAAAGTATAAGACAAGAAATGACTGCGTGGGTGGAACACATCAGCAAATATTGCTTTACGCCCTCGAGCTATATATACATAGAAATGTTAAAATTCGGTTCTGATTTAATTTCGATTTTTACATAAAAACAAATTTCTTGAGATCGTTTACGGTGTAGGTAGACCACCACTGACAATAGTTAGTACCACACAATACTTTTCAATACTGTATTCTAGTGACAGTGTTCTATTGCTTCTATCTGAAACAATGTATATTGAAAATATATCATCTATAATCTGAATCTATATCATAGTCCTAAGTTGAAATGTTAACAAATGATTCGTTACAGATGTACTGACATGTGTTGGAGACAGGAGCTTATGTGAAAGGTTTTAAAATGGCGAAAAAAATGATAGTAACGACATCCATCCACATTTCCACAGTGACAATCCCGTCTTACTATCTGATGTCTCCAGGACGTCTAGAACACGAAGAAACGACAATAGTAACACGCATTCAGTGGGAAGTCTGATTTGCTACGTACTGGGTTTTGGTGTTGTTTTATTTTACGATGTATTTCATAACAAGTCATACTATTTCCTGTGTTACATTAAGACCATATTTTTGTATTAGTACATGAGAGAGAGAGACAGACAGACGGATAAACAGATAGACAGGTAGTTAGGCAGTATAGGTATGTCATTAATAAGTAAGACAGACAGACAGACGGATAAACAGATAGACAGGTAGTTAGGCAGTATAGGTATGTAATTAATAAGTAAAACAGACAGACAGACGGATAAACAGATAGACAGGTAGTTAGGCAGTATAGGTATGTAATTAATAAGTAAAACAGACAGACAGACAGACGGATAAACAGATAGACAGGTAGTTAGGCAGTATAGGTATGTAATCAATAAGTAAGACAGACAGATTTGTTAAAGGTAGGTAAGTAAGTAAGTAGACAGACAGATTTGTTTGATTTAACTTTTACAACTTTTTTTTTAAAACAAGATCTCTAAAATTCTTTCTTGACTTGAATATATTCAATATAGGAGGCGCAGTGGTAAAGTGCTTGGCTTCCGAACCGATGGTTCCGGGTTCGAATCCTGGTGAAGACTGTGATTTTCAATTTCGGTATCTTTAGGGCGCCTCTGAGTCCATCCTCTGACATTGGTTGAGGAAAAGTAAAGCCAGTTGGTCGCTGTGTTAGCCACATGACACCCTCGTTAACCGTTGGCTAAAGAAACAAATCATCATCTACCCATAGATCTATTAATTGTATATGTTCGATAATTGACAGTTTTCGTAATTATTATTTGGACAAACTGCTCATGTTAAATATTGTTTCTTTGATTTCATTAGTACATTTCATTGATCATCAGGTGTTTTTCTTTCATCAAATAGCCCGTAGTTGAAAGGAGTTCATGGAAATGTGATCAGGTGTAGGGGGACTTTCCGTCTCTCTCTTGATGTATAAACATACATGTAGGACCATGGACTGTGTGCCTGTCCCCTCCAGGCAAACGAAAACGTGTCTAGATGCAGCACAGTAAGATCTAAGTAAGATGTGCTTATTGGACGCTGTACAGCACACTGCCAATACAACAGAGGGACTGAAGCAAGTACACAGACAGTTGTGACAACACCATAGCTGTAACATCATTTACACCCGACCAGAGTTGGATACATTGGTCACCTCTAGTCCGTAAGTTGTATTGGATACATTGGTCACCTCTAGTCCGTAAGTTGTATTGGATACATTGGTCACCTCTAGTCCGTAAGTTGTATTGGATACATTGGTCACCTCTAGTCCGTAAGTTGGATTGGATTATTGTCTAGAAAATGGTCGATGTATTACTTTAGTTTATCCTGTCTATGTGCAAACTTGTTGTTGACATTTGAAACGTAACTTCGACACTGTAATCCCTGATATGTATGTTCAGTTCAACCTGCATTGTGTAGCACCAGTAGTACCTTACATTTCATAGCACTATCTTAACATTTGACAAAGGACTAAGTGCAGGGCCAAGGACGTAACGACAGGACACACGTCTTGTAGTTCTTTAAACATACTTTCACAGTCACATTTCTTCCTACTTTATACACACAAAAAATGTTCACAGAAACAGATTATTCCGATAAGTGGCTAGTTACCAGCAGTTTTGGAGAAGAAGATGAACGACATTTCCGTGTCTTTTGCGCAACAAAGGCAGCAGGCGGTGTTTTGTGGAGAATACCGGACTACACTGACCAGTACCTGCTTGCCCTAAATGTTCAGCCAAAAGATTTTGGCCTGGACAGTTTTAGTTGGAAGTTAACATTAGAGTCAAGGGAGTAACTTTTGTAAGAGAAAAAAAAAAGGAAACCTTTCCACGCACACAATGGGCCTCATTCACCAATCGTAAACAAACAACATTTTGTCACGTGATAATATTGATAAAACAACGGGAAAAAAATTATCACGTGATAGCCACTGTTTATTAATAATTAGATCGTAATTTGTATAGAAGAGATAGAGAATCACGTGGCTAAATGTGTTTGTTTACGATTGGTGAATGAGGTACATTACATTGTAAGGGATTATTCCACTTTTTGAAACTATGTTTCATCTTATCATCGCCCGCGCACACCCAAATGTGATACGGTTCTATCGCATTGAAAAATTGAACTAATTTCGTCCAGTTTATCTGACACAAGCATTCATTCCAGTTGGCAACACGCAGTAATTAATCTTTCTTCTACACACGTGGGAGACATCGCTGTCTGCCAACTCCGTGCTACGGTCAAAGACTCCAGAGAATTGAAGTCCATACTAGTGTATGTCCTTCTGTTGTCATAAGGAAAGACAGTCTTCTACAAATTACAGCTCTGAAATGCGACCGAATGTTTGTCTAATTGACTCTATCACTTGTTAGATGACATCTCTCGTCACTTCCTTTCATCTTTCAGCCACCCAAATAAAGGGCCCGGCACTCCCACAGTTGAGGAAATAACTAGGCCAGCAAAACTGACTTCTTGAGTCTCTATGACAAGGGGGAGACAATCCATTGTACTTTGTTACTGTACAATTTACATTTTTCATTTTGTCCAGACAGCCGGGACGCTAGTTATTTCCCCTTGTCCACGGTATCAATTATTTCAGCGAGCTACCGTCACTTGAGCGTCTATCAAGGCCGAGACAAAAATAGACAAAACACAATTGTGTCATACACACACACACACGGTACATTTGACTATAAATTGACTCACAGTTTTATATGCTAGTACATTGCCGTAAAAGTTATGATCGAACATGAAGTCATTAAACTTGAAATCTGTCGATCTTTATACAACCATTCTGTGGGATTAAACAAACGCACCTATATAGAAGTACTAATGCCGATTCAGGGATGCCCAAATTACGGCCGCGAGCGACAAACGCCCATGACACAGAGCTCTCCGGTCCTACTTCCCATGGTGTACAACGATTCCGCAGAAGCTCAGTTCCAAAATGTTTCAATTTCGGCACGTTTCACGCGCGTGTTAGAACTTCCCTTGACCCTCAGGCCGAGAAAGGTTGGACACTTGGCTGTAAAGAAAATATCGAGGCCTTCTTAGCAATGTGGCAGTACGTGTAGCACTCTCTCGTCCTATTCAGCAATACACATTTGGTATGTCATCAGCAACCAAAACATTAACACGTGATATCAAAGTACGCAAAGGAATGCTGCTTTAAAAAAAAAAAACATTATTAAAAAAGCCCGATGATGCACATATTCAAAAATCTGATAATTCACGAGTTAAGGTATCCTATCGTCTACACATATACTCTGGGGACACCATGAAAGCGAGTCCTATGTAATCCCGCCTGAAGTCGTGCATTGAAGAATTGTCTAGCCTGAAATGATTTCGACATCACTGAGTACCTGACTTTTATTCATGGAAACTATGGAAACAATGGAAATGGTTGGTCATTGCGCTGGCCACACACCACCCTGCTCGTTAACCGTTGGCCAAAGAACTAGATGAACAATGAACACATATTTACAGATTATTTGCAAAAATGTGAAATTTGACATAAATGTTTCAATGTAACAATGGCGTTAGCCCAATTGTTCATCTAAATATACATAAACACGTGACTCCCTCCCCCCCCCCCCCGGAAGCTATTCATGTAAAACAAGATGGCGAAACGATTGAGTCGCGAAAGTTCCGTGAATACAATGTCATAGTCGTTGAGTTGAACATGTTCCAGAATCATGTGCTGAATAGACGATTGGGTTATAAGACTGTTTATCGAAACCTCCTTCAAACCACGTGATACTCTCAGGGTTCAACATTTTCCAAGAGCTCAATGACGATTGTGTTCAGGCCAGTGGATAACATAAGCTTTGCTGGGTTACACAAATCTAAAGTGTTCAGGGTGTTATGCTGCAGATGAAATATCACACATCTATATAGCGTTTAGTGCAAAGTGATGGTTAGGGTTAGGGACTAAACAAGTCGATATGCGAAGTGTAGATTCTAGCAGTCAAAACCCTAGGCAGTAGTTCCACGCGCTACCAACAAGTTCAATGGTGAAGATGTTCATTTGAACAATGTGGATGATGTTATCAATGGTGAAGATGTTCATTTGAACAATGTGGATGATGTTATCAATGGTGAAGATGTTCATTTGAACAATGTGGATGATGTTATCAATGGTGAAGATGTTCATTTGAACAATGTGGATGATGTTATCGATGATGAAGATGTTCATTTGAACAATGTGGATGATGTTATCGATGATGAAGATGTTCATTTGAACAATGTGGATGATGTTATCAATGATGATAATATGCCAGCAGTATAATTCTCTCAAGTTATTCCTTGAAAACATAATAAGAAAACATTGAAGTATAATGATAAGAAAAAAAATTATCATCACATATTTAAAAATTGGCAATATTACAAATACATAGAGATAGATTAACCCGAAGGATGAATGGACAGATAGACGAGAAGACAGACAGAGATAGATAGATGGATAGATGGATAGATGGATAGATGGATGGATGGATGGATGGATGGATGGATGGATGGATAGATTAGATAGATAGATTAGATAGATAGATTAGATAGATAGATTAGATAGATAGATTAGATAGATAGATTAGATAGATAGATTAGATAGATAGATTAGATAGATAGATTAGATAGATAGATTAGATAGATAGATTAGATAGATAGATTAGATAGATAGATTAGATAGATAGATTAGATAGATAGATTAGATAGATAGATTAGATAGATAGATTAGATAGATAGATTAGATAGATAGATTAGATAGATAGATTAGATAGATAGATTAGATAGATAGATTAGATAGATAGATTAGATAGATAGATTAGATAGATAGATTAGATAGATAGATTAGATAGATAGATTAGATAGATAGATTAGATAGATAGATTAGATAGATAGATTAGATAGATAGATTAGATAGATAGATTAGATAGATAGATTAGATAGATAGATTAGATAGATAGATTAGATAGATAGATTAGATAGATAGATTAGATAGATAGATTAGATAGATAGATTAGATAGATAGATTAGATAGATAGATTAGATAGATAGATTAGATAGATAGATTAGATAGATAGATTAGATAGATAGATTAGATAGATAGATTAGATAGATAGATTAGATAGATAGATTAGATAGATAGATTAGATAGATAGATTAGATAGATAGATTAGATAGATAGATTAGATAGATAGATTAGATAGATAGATTAGATAGATAGATTAGATAGATAGATTAGATAGATAGATTAGATAGATAGATTAGATAGATAGATTAGATAGATAGATTAGATAGATAGATTAGATAGATAGATTAGATAGATAGATTAGATAGATAGATTAGATAGATAGATTAGATAGGTAGATTAGATAGATAGATTAGATAGATAGATTAGATAGATAGATTAGATAGATAGATTAGATAGATAGATTAGATAGATAGATAGATAGATAGATAGATAGATGATAGATAGATGATAGATAGATAGATAGATAGATAGATAGATAGATAGATAGATAGATTAGATAGATTAGATAGATTAGATAGATAGATAGATAGATAGATAGATAGATTAGATAGATTAGATAGATAGATAGATAGATAGATAGATAGATTAGATAGATTAGATAGATTAGATAGATTAGATAGATAGATAGATAGATAGATAGATAGATAGATAGATTAGATAGATAGATAGATAGATAGATAGATAGATAGATAGATAGATAGATAGATAGATAGATAGATAGATAGCCCTCACGGTGCTAGCGAGCATAATAATTAGTTCAGTGAGTTTAGTGTAAACATTCCTAAGAAATTAGTGAAAACGTCTCTTAACAGAATGCCTCTCAGCACCTCGAGTCAGGCGAAGGGGTTAACAACCCTCCCCACTGTTTCAAATCGCAGACAAACCTGATGTCTTGTAAACAAACATCTGACCTTTGATCCCCGTCACGTACCCGAGTCTGACTCACTTGTACAAACCGCACCGCTAAAAGCTTTCAAAAAGAAAAGAAAAAAAAAAAGGCTTTGGTTTCAAGCAATCTTGTGGCCCGGTTCAAACCATTTAGTTCAATTAGACTGAACCCCACTGGAGATAAGCTGCCGTTGCCTACTCACACAGGCACTCAAAGCTCACAATCCCCTGTAAGTAAGAAAGAAGGCGGTAAGGAAATCTTCACATGAGCGCTGGGGCCAGAGAGGTAAAGGGAAGATGAGTGGCTTAGGGAAAGGTATCTACATCTCTCGGCACTCACCTCCAGTAGGACCCACACAAATAAATGGTTTCGCTACAATTAAACAAACAAAGCGGCGGTTGTTTTGGCTTTTGAAAGAGGTCTTGCATGTGGTGTTTTCTTTGTTGCTTTTATAGCACCAGAGCTGTAGTGTCGTCTACCACACATAACGACAAGATTGCTAGGCGTCTTCTGAAAGTCTTCCCTAAAACTCAGAGAAAGTGAGCCAGGCTGGACTGATCAATTGGAGATGCTTATACATTGCGGACAAAAACCTACATTGCTAGCTTTTTGGTGTATCCGGTGTACAGCTACAAAATAAAGGAAACTTGGATAAGCTTTGTTTTTTAAAAGGTGTATCATAATTTTGGAAACACTTTTCACCCCGCAGAATCAACTCTTCTTCTAAACCTCTTCCGTTTGTAACACAAAATCATTTCAATAAGGAGGAAGTAGTTAATGGACTTTCACTCTGTGATTTAAAAACTTATTAAAAACCAAAAAGGCAGCTCAATGGCGGGTAACAAAGGAGAATGTTTACAATTGTTATAATCGTAGCTCAATTCTTTGTTATTTACTTGACAACAGTGAAGTTCAATTTAGCGTCCATTGACATTGTTGAGTTCAATTTGAAACTATCCAATAGAGCGCAGAATTGGTATATGTGTGTGTGTGTGTGTATGCATATATAAAGACCAAAAAAGGGTATAACTAAATTAAATACTAAAAAAAGATTTCATGTGAAGAAGAAAGCAATTTTCCCCCTCTCTCCCACACACACACATATGAGTCCTTAATGCTGCTACCGACTGTTTCAGGTAGATTTAAAAAAGGGTACAATGATCCCAGCTGCTAGTAATTGAGTGAAGTCACCTTCAATTATTCCATTAGCGATATCTGCGGGGAACCGTATTTTATTTGTTGGACTGCTTCTGCAACGTTTGAGTTGACTGTTAGAGGCTACAATTGAATCCTGGTGTTCGTTTTGTTTGGAGAGTATCGACATATTACCGAATGACGCAATGCATTAGAAACAAAAAAAAAAAAGCACCATAAACACGTTATTTTAGTGTCTTATTTTTGAGGTGTATACAAATCCAGGCTCATGGAATCTGCACATTTCGTTTACAGTTCAATGTCGGACGTTTCGAAGATAGTGTTAGAATGGAATTGAGTGATACAAGTAAGCTCCTCTTTCAGGCTTTGCGATCTATTAAAGCGTCTTGATCTTTTCAGAATCTATATTTAATGGCACAATGTTAAATCTATGTCGGGGATCGTTGTTGAAATGAAGTAAAAATTGCATTCATATTTACGAAATAAAACGCTTGCAGTAGTCACCGTGAAAGATTGAAAACACACAAGCAATCATACACTTTTAAATTCAAATTCAATAATAAATTCATTTAAGTAGACTTAACATGAAGCTTCAAACTTTAAAAATTATTTTGGGAAGCTAAAAAATGTTGTCTCCTCTTTATATTTTTATCAATTCTTGAAGAACTGAAGACTATTCTGATTCAGGAAACGAACCGTTAATTTACTCTACATCGAAGAAACTGGAAGATATTAGAGTGTAAACAATTTAAGGTTTAAACTTTTCTGACAACCTTCACGCGTACCCCACAACCACCTTCACGGACTTCACCTGACCCTTAGTCTGTTGATCCGTTGGGGCACCATACATGATCTGTCGACCGTGTTTGTCCATTTCTTTCTGTTTGCTCTTTTTTCTCCCCTTGAATAGATAATGATCTCTTCCAAAGCAGGGCCGTCTATTCTTTGATGGTATCTTTCTATCACTTTCTCTGCCTTTTCTTCTTTTTCCTGGTACTGTTCCGTGAAAGAAGGGCTTTTCGGGCCTTGAGAAAATAGTGATATATCCATAAAGATTCGGTTTTGCGTTTTTTTTTTTAATTTTGGACAGTGGTCAGCAGGTCTTAAAAAAAAAAAACTTGTAAAAAACGAGCTACCTACTGTCAAAAACATGACAATAGCATGGCTTAAATAACATGCCGACTGATGACAATGACTGCGGTAGTATGTTTAGTTGAATGTGTTCATGTGTTTTTATTTTTCCTAAACGCATACCAGAGTGACTAAATGTGTTGCAGCTGTCATGTTCAGCGTCTGGATCAGATCGCTGTCTATTCTCCACATACTTATTTAGCGTTTCACACGTGAGTTTAGATAAGTTGAACTCACTCAGTGTCAACTCATTCCGATTCTCAACTTCATAGTTTCCACCTGGGTGCGTCCGGAACGTTTATTTTTAAAGCCTAACCACATCTGAACTATGCTAAGCATACCAAATACTTGAAAGCTAATCCAACATAGAAAATGTACTTTCTTTTTTGAAAGTCTATTGCTTTTCCTGGTGACCTCAAGTGACCTCTTCACTTTGGCCTCACGTAAGGTGGACAGTAACCTCATACTTCAAAGACTACAAAGGTCAAGGTTAGCTCCTTTCATTTCCGCCCCTTTTTCCACGTCAACGGATACAACTTTTTTCCTTCTTCTTTTGATTTTGTTTCAAAAATTCTTTAACTACTAGGATCTAGGAGTGCCTATCATCATAGCAAGACTTAGCAGTACAAAACTGCCTTAGCACTTGGCGATGAAAGGGTTAACCAAAGAACTGTAACTGTTAACAGTTATGAGCCGCATACACATCCGAGGCGGAAAGGGGGGGGGGGGAATATTAGCAGCAATAAAGTTTAAGAATGTTTGTCTTTCGTATAATCAAACAACTTCGATTGTGTCGCTTTTTTAGTGAGAATTGTAGAGATCTAGATCTATGTAGAATAAAAGGATGAAGACTTTCTACTTTCTCTATGTGGTCTTAATGCTTATGACTTTAATCACCATAAATTGCAATTACCCCCCCCCCCCCCCCCATGTTTCTTAAGGGTTTCTGTTTTGTAGTCGACAATGTTATAAGCCAGATTGGAAATAAATAATTGCTAATGCAAGGAGCACTGTTGCTTCATACACAATTCACAGCTTAAGCCTCCGTTAAATCCGGGCTCTTACTATAGTAAGTACTGTCAAGAGTGGCTCTTCTTGGGAGTACACAAAACAATTGTTGTACCACTAGAACTGAGATGTATACTTACACTTCAGGTCAACTAAGTTCGAAGGAACATGATGTCTTAAGATAAAACCGATGATAGTGATATCCAAAAACCGATTATTAAGAAGAAAAAAAAAAAGCTGTTGCTTTAGTAAGTGTATGTTTGTGTGGGGGAAGGGTTGATTTCGAAGAAGTTGATTGGTTCTTTTTCAAACTCATCTATTTTCCCGCCAACTTTGCAAAGATTGAACAGAAATTCGATGCTCAACAAATATATTTTTGATAGAATCCATGTTTTAATTTTAATGTATTCACATTTCTGCCATACAGAAGTGTAAAGTGAGCGAATGCAATGTTGATCACGTTGTGTAGAACTTATGTCTTAGGTTACATTCAGGTCAGCAGAGCATCTATGTATGAAGTGGTTTACAGTAGAGCGGGCCCGAGGAGGGATAAAGGAGAATACAAGAAGAAATGTAGATAGTTGGAATAGACACGCTACTAAAGAAGAGACTTGATTACAAATGAAAGGAACTTGAAACAGTTACACAGTGAAGTATGAAGACAATGGGATCTATAGTGCAGGTGATGTAAATGTGATGTGTTTCTATGGCCGACTCTAAACAAGGGTGTCATGTGGCTAGCACAACAATCGACCGATTTTACATTTCCCCAACTAATGTCAGGGTACTCATTGGAGTTGGAGCGTTCTTAAAAAAATTAATTTCCTAGGCTCCACCGAATTCGAACCCGGGATCACCCGTTTAGGAATCCAATGACTATACCACTCTGTCCTCAAATAATCAAGTAAGTCAAGATACAAAGTCTACATTTCACATGGATTTGAGGTTGGAAGTTGAACGCTCTACCACTCGGCCACCAGACACCAACAATAGATGTCACTATTAATGTGATTTTTATTATAAAGCTTATATCAACACTGGGGAGCGGTGGCTGAAAGGTTAAACGCTTGGCTTCCAAACCTGGGATCCTGACTCGATTTCGGTAAAGACTTAGATTTTAAATTTCGGGATTGTTAGAGCACCCCTGAGTCCATCAAACTAAGGGGTATGTGACTTTATTCGGGGAAAGTAAAGGTGGTTGGTCGTTGTGCTGGTCACATGACACCATCCTCGTCAACCGTTGGCAAGAGAAACAGACGACCCTGTCATTAGAAGGTCTGAAAGGGGAACTTGATATCAACTGTAGATCTGTCTGCTGCCTGGTCAAACGTTGGGGCACGTCTTGTCTCACACAAACTCGGATCGAGTTGACATTTTTGCAAAGTTATTTACTGTACCCGACAAAACAAACAGTGGAAAATAAAATATTGGTAATCAATTATTTTGTTTGGTATCGATGTTGTGATATAAGTTGAATTAGACCCGTTTATATTTTTCTTAAACTAACAATATATAACTGTAAACCTTCTATTTTCATAAGCATTTGCTGGCTTAGTGGTTAGCATATTGGCTTCAGCCCTCCAGTTCGAATTCAAGTCGTACAACCTTTCTCCCCACCCCAATAAATGTATGTAAAAAGTTATCACGGTAACTTTAACGCAGATACCTTCTTCCTCCCCCCTTTCTCCCCCCCCCCCAACCAGACAAGTGATAGGATCATGATGCATAGAGAAAGTGATAGGATCAAAGTGCATAGAGAAAGTGATAGGATCAAAGTGCATAGAGAAAGTGATAGGATCAAAGTGCATTGAGAAAGTGATAGGATCAAGTTGCATTGAGACAAATGATAGGATCAAGTTGCATTGAGAAAGTGATAGGATCAAGTTGCATTGAGACAAATGATAGGATCAAGGTGCATTGAGACAAATGATAGGATCAAGTTGCATTGAGACAAATGATAGGATCAAGTTGCATTGAGAAAGTGATAGGATCAAGTTGCATTGAGACAAATGATAGGATCAAGTTGCATTGAGACAAATGATAGGATCAAGTTGCATTGAGACAAATGATAGGATCAAGTTGCATTGAGACAAATGATAGGATCAAGTTGCATTGAGAAAGTGATAGGATCAAGTTGCATTGAGACAAATGATAGGATCAAGGTGCATTGAGACAAATGATAGGATCAAGGTGCATTGAGACAAATGATAGGATCAAGGTGCATTGAGACAAATGATAGGATCAAGTTGCATTGAGACAAATGATAGGATCAAAGTGCATTGAGACAAATGATAGGATCAAGGTGCATTGAGACAAATGATAGGATCAAGGTGCATTGAGACAAATGATAGGATCAAGTTGCATTGAGACAAATGATAGGATCAAGGTGCATTGAGACAAATGATAGGATCAAGTTGCATTGAGACAAATGATAGGATCAAGTTGCATTGAGACAAATGATAGGATCAAGTTGCATTGAGACAAATGATAGGATCAAGGTGCATTGAGACAAATGATAGGATCAAGTTGCATTGAGACAAATGATAGGATCAAGGTGCATTGAGACAAATGATAGGATCAAGGTGCATTGAGACAAATGATAGGATCAAGGTGCATTGAGACAAATGATAGGATCAAGGTGCATTGAGACAAATGATAGGATCAAGGTGCATTGAGACAAATGATAGGATCAAGTTGCATTGAGACAAATGATAGGATCAAGGTGCATTGAGACAAATGATAGGATCAAGGTGCATTGAGACAAATGATAGGATCAAGGTGCATTGAGACAAATGATAGGATCAAGGTGCATTGAGACAAATGATAGGATCAAGGTGCATTGAGACAAATGATAGGATCAAGGTGCATTGAGACAAATGATAGGATCAAGGTGCATTGAGACAAATGATAGGATCAAGTTGCATTGAGAAGGCTAAAAGCATGAAATTGCGCTAAACAAAAATAATGTGTAAACATATTTATTATCACACAGATGTATTATTCTTTGTCTAGATCTATTACAAATTTGCCTACATGAACTAATTGATACAATTATACTTTAAGTATTTTAAATGTCTTTCTGTATTGAAGTTACACGTTCTTGAGCTGTTAATATTATACAGGTGTTTGTTTATTATTTACATTAACAATCGTTTCGTACGCATGCCATGCGTAAAGCTGTAGCCCCCTCCTTTGTAATTGCTTGTTTGACAAAGACGCCAAGCACTCTCCGAGACACCCACTTTGTCACCAAGCACTCTCCGAGACACCCACTTTGTCACCAAGCACTCTCCGAGACACCCACTTTGTCACCAAAGAATATATATATATATATTTTTATATATATATATATATATATATATATATATATATATATATATATATATATATATATATATATATATATCACAGAATCAGAGGTAAAATACCGATCAAAGTAATAGCGTTCAGTCAAGTGCCACCCAAACCTCGACACTCTGCCATCCGCACCCTCTTACCCCCAATCATCAAAACAGAAAGCCGAGGAATCCGCCCCCTGCCCTAAGCTCGCGCGCGCGTCTGGCGGATCAGCCAGCACCCTCTTTCTACTGCCTGGCGAGGGAGAATTTTGCGCGTGACTCTGTCCACGCGTCAACGCCACTGTATGGGGGGGGGTAAAATATACTTGTTCTTTGAATTGGACTAGTAGCAACTCAACAGGTAGAACTCACTACATACGAGCGTTAGAGTCAAAGCATTTCTCTAGTCTAAATAAACAGACTTCTAGACTTCAGTTGACAATCAGGTAGTGAGGGTTTACAAGAACAAAGTATTTGTTGAAAAAATGAAATGAAGCCTTTATTGTATTCATCGTATTTTTCCAGTTAAAATATTTAATGTTTAGGTCTTAATAGTCATGAAATAAGGTAAAATGTATCAGGATGTTTCTAATTCTATTCTTACACGAAGTCTGTGCAGGGGATAGATAGGATAAGAGAATAAACTATTCACTTCTCTGGATTATAAGAGTTTCCTAATGGCCAGTGGAGTAATGTGCTGGACGTATTCATTCAGTTACAACAGGCTCTTCCAAGTTGTCTTGTCTTTTTTTTTAATCGGTGTAACAATTTTTTGTTTTTTTTTGGTTAATTGTTTGTTTGTTTTTCACATGCTGTTTTTCACATGCTGTTTTTTTTGTTTATTTGTTTTTCACACGCTGTTTATTTGTGTTTTTAATATTATTTTTTGTTTTTCACCTGGAGTTTTTTGTCGCAAGACGTTGAGTTCATTCTTTGCGCCTTAATTTTAATTGCTAATGATCATTTTTCCGCGTAGACGTCCATGCAATGATATAGATCAATTAATGTCACAATACACAGACGTCCAAGTGTACTATATAAATATAAAGCTAGCTACTACCACGTGACCATGTTAATTCTTTAACGATTCTATTTTTAAAGTAGCACTTAAAACACAGCTAATAAATGTGTTCCCCATTTCGAGAAAGATTCTTTTAAAACATTTTAAAAACCTATCAGCCAATCCCAGCTGATTCAAAATGTTTTTATTTCAAATGTTATTAGGTTTATGCACGCACTTTTTTTTGTTGTCCGCACGAAGAAAACCCGATAAGTGGTTCAGGGATAAACTTTAAAACTAATCAAAGCGTCATTTTATTTTCTTTGAATGTCAACAAGGTGGGGGCATGGGAATGTTTAATAGAAGAACTGTGTATTTATTCTGTTGAGTCTTCCTGTGTGTTTACCATGGGTACTGTCCTGTGTGTTTACCATGGGTACTGTCCTGTGTGTTTACCATGGGTACTGTCCTGTGTGTTTACCATGGGTACTGTCCTGTGTGTTTACCATGGGTACTGTCCTGTGTGTTTACCATGGGTACTGTCCTGTGTGTTTACCATGGGTACTGTCCTGTGTGTTTACCATGGGTACTGTCCTGTGTGTTTACCATGGGTACTGTCCTGTGTGTTTACCATGGGTACTGTCCTGTGTGTTTACCATGGGTACTGTCCTGTGTGTTTACCATGGGTACTGTCCTGTGTGTTTACCATGGGTACTGTCCTGTGTGTTTACCATGGGTACTGTCCTGGGGGCTATACTGACACGTTCTAGAATCGATTGCTGCACTGTCTTTGTTTCCTGGGTTAATAAAACCATATATACATACATTCCAGCTAGACCTACATAGGAATTGTTGACAGCGCTGATACATGTAAGCTGATCTTTATTGTGAACTAGTCAATTCAGTAGACACATAATTCGTCAACTACTTTCTTGACACTGTTTGAGTCGGGGGGGGGGGGCGGCGGCATGGAGCCAGGGGGTGCCGTGAGTTACTATCTATTTTACACATTATGTGTGGAGGTTATAGGTCTGACTAAGGTACACACTATTGTGTTGGATGCTGTTAGGGTAGACACTACATCATATACATATAAGAAAACATTTTCGGTAAAATGTATTATTCATCAAAATTAATGATTTTATAAAGGAGGCGACGCGAAATCACTGAATGAAGTTAAATGAGTTGGTCTAAACAAGTAGCGGTATATGTAGACATACATTCATGCATGGTCGTGTGGCATGCGCTTTGTCGTCTCGATGGTCTCGGGTTTGCACCCCGTGTCGAATTTCTGTTAGAACGTAATATTATTCACGTCTGAAGGCACGTACCACACATGTTCCAACAATCTACCTGAGTATTGAAGCAGACATTGCACTTCTTCTTGATACTTCCACCAATGACTAGCATGCAATGGGCGCATGACTTCCGCTTGTTCAAAGAAACAAACAACAAAACGGGAGACTGGATTGTGGAGTGATCTAGCTCTAGATGTAGGTAAGTGCTGCTGCATAGAACATGTGTCTGATTAAGTGCAAAGCCGTTGTTGTGGTCAATGAGCTTACGCTTCAATATTGGATCGATAATAATGTCAAGAGTAAGCGTTCAATTAACACGTATATTGTGGTAGCAATGGAAGGTAGCAATGCTAGATGGAAACGCAGACTTATCATTATAATCTTACATCCACACTGATACATTCGTACGTATCAGTGTAGCAGTACTACCGGCACTGAAAAGTTAGCCCTCTGATACAGACGAATATGTCATTACAACTACCAGTTTCCAATGCTATTGATAATACTATTAACAACTCTCTGGGATTACTTCTCAATATAAATGAACAGAATCCTAATTACCACGCGTTCTGTCTCTACATGATCAATTAGGACCTGACGTTAGAACTTTAAAGGCGTGCACTTACTATTGACTCTTACTTGACTTGGTATGACAAACTAACAGCGACAACCAGCAGTACCAAACGTCTGAGACAAAGTTGGTCAAGCTAGAGGCTCGCTACAGGGACGTGTCAACCAAATCAAGGCAAACAAAAGTCATGGCTATGCACGCGGAAGAAACGTACACCTCATTCTAAGATGGCGCCCATGCAATATTTATGCGCAGCGGTCGGTGGGCGCCGAAACGATCAATGGGTTCACACTTAAATGTCAGGGAGGGAGGGGGTGCGGGTGTAAGAGGGGGGGGGGAGTGCGGGTGTGATGTTTGAATGAAGTCGAATTGTGAGCCAAAGTTCGTGCTCACGCCCTGCTGCTTTAAATCTCAAACAGCGCCCCGTGAGAGTGGCCTCAGCGCCCCCCCCCCTTCCCCGTGATGTGGCCACTTGAAAAAAAAAAGTACTTTAAATGGAAGCCTATTTTGTTTCAGGGTATGGCGTTCGTGGTGGAGACCAGACGAACCTGGACCACTAGTTCATGTGAAATACAGCCATTCGTATCTTGAACAGAGACTTCGTTAAGTCTTGAAAAATTAAACACAATTTTCGGGTAGGCCATTAGCTGCGGATAAATAAAAGGTCAAAGGTTGACGAGGGCGCTACGTTTAGCTAGCCTTCCATTACATTTATTCTTTGACAATCAATTTAAACTTCTTGACTTAGTGATACTCCATTCAGTGCACTAGGAACACACAAAAACTGGGTATAATGTTCATATCAAAACTAGAGAGGTTCTCATCATATCGTGAAACTGAAACTTGACAGCAAGTAAAGCCAAAATAAAAGATTCGAGGTTCTAGGTTTATTTTTCTGTCCATTAACATTTTGTTTAAGTTTCTAGGTCTTTACAAAGTTGATCTCAACACTCTGTGTGTGTCTCTGTCTGGAAAGTATTTATGTACACGTCATTTCTCCTACTTCCCATTCTCGGATCAAGTCGAAACTTGGCACAATTATTCAACAAAACATGAATCAATTGAACATTAACTAATTAATAAACTAATGAGTGGTAATTAATTAAATTTACTTTCAGATAGAAAAAAAAGAAATAAGTCTGACAGTATTGAGATACATAACTAAAGGTGTGGTTCTCTCCCTTAGATAAGCTTTGGTTTTTTTATTATTATTATTTTTGTATCTTTTGTTTGTTTGTTTTTACTTTCCTTCTTTGTAAGTGCACATATTTAAATGTTGCATTTTTGTACACAAATATATGTTCAAGATCTATTCTTTTCTTGTCAACATCTTCTCCGTGAGTTTATTTCGTTGGGGACCCAGTGTTCAGCATTGTGTATCAGAATGTTGCCACCTGTCTTTCATCACACAACAGGTTACGATCAGAACGAGTTCTTTATCAAACACAGGATATCGTAATGTACACAAGCACCCATGGTAATTAGTTTATAAATAGTTCTGTTAGCAGCGTTCATATCAAATATCTCTTTTAGGCGACGATTTCCAAGCACCCCATGTCGCGTACAGTGTAAATTTCAAGGATTTTCCAATCAAAGAGCAACACATTCTCGCACCCCAGAATTCTAGAGTTTGTTCCATAAATAGAGCCAACTTCTTCCGGTCATCGTGATTATCGGTATTCCGAACAAGGTCTTTCCGTTCGGTCAGTACTTGAGTGGATGCCCAAGTTGTTCTGGTTGAAAAGTGAGGAGTCCACCGCTTCACTGGTCAATTTCCTACATCCCCGCCTCACTAGTGGGTAGTAGTGTTGGAAGAAAAAAAGCACGCGGAAACTCCGGCGGAAAATTAGCAGATCAATTATCACTAATTAATTCCATCGATGACCTTTAGGCTCGATACTGTAAACTTTCTATAAAGCACAATTTCTGACCCTATCACTTCCATATATAACAGAAAGCACACACACACACACACACATTGCGCTCAGAGCGAAATAAAAAAGCAAGAAACAAAAGTAAACTCTTTGTTTTCTAATTGGCTCCCTAACCACATTCTCAAGTCATTGTTTCAAGTTGAGCATTCACCGCTTGGTTTGGTAGGGTCGAAAGTCCAGTTCATGAAAACTAACTGGCGAACGAAACTGATCTAAATATATTGGGGTTAGATAAGCGACTTAAACAAAGTGATCTAACACTCTATGGTACCGGTAGTAATTTAATACCACTAGACCATTGAAGTTCTTCTATAGAAATCTATTATGTAAGACTAATGAGTTCTATTCGCTAGAGCTTTGTTGACGTTTTAAGAAATGTATAATTATTTTTTTTTGGGGGGGGGGGGCTTTTTCCAAACCTTTAATGTTTACAGCCGGAAGTGTTCATACGATGCATGTTGTAACTGAAATCTTGGGCACCTAAATGGTCAGGCCACATGACTGTCCGGTCTATGGCGATCAATTCAGTTCTGATTTCGTCCAACTTTGCTTTACATACCACGTCCCAAGATTCGTGGCTTTCTGTTAGAGCAGCTAGTGTTTTATTGAGCTATTTGGTTTTAAACTCTATTACAAATCATTATATTATTAATGTGCTAGACCTTCTTGTAATTGTTGTAGGTTAATAATGTTCTCCTACACAAAACTCCAGCTCTGTGTTCTCCAAAGAAACTAATTAAAATCTAATTTTCTCTTTCTTTAAAATATTTACATCTAGGTCTTACATATTCTCTCAAGCCTTTAGATCTATGTCTTAATATTTGTATCTAAGATCTCTTAAGATCAAGGTATTCAAATGTCAAACAATATTTGTAAATCTTTCCGCTGAGCTTCCAAAAATGTGCGCTTCCGTTCTTGGCGCTCTAGTAATTGACACTGCACCTGGAACTTGGTGGCCCGCCTTCTGTTCTCGCGCTCACGTCTTTGTCTGAAGAGCTCTAATTGGCAGGGGAGCTAATAAATGGGCAAGAGTTATATACTGGCTGACGACAAAATCAAAGACATCCACTAATTATAAGAGCAGGGGTATAGACTAAAGGTGAATCAGAGGAGTTAGAATGTATAGGCACAGAAATACAGGAGTTACGGTGAGAGAGGCGCACATGATTACAGTGTCTCTGTACATCATAGTCTTCGTGTCTAGGGCACAGCGTGTTTTTTAAAGATACATTCATCGATTTAACACGTACTGAGTAGAACAAATCTGTGATGAATAGGACACATTTGTACTGAACAGGACACATTTGTACAGAGCAGGACACATTTGTACTGAACAGAACACATTTTGTTCTGAACAGGACACATTTGTACTGAACAGGACACATTTTGTTCTGAACAGGACACATTTGTGCTGAACAGGACACATTTTTACAGAGCACGACACATTTGTACTTAGTACGACACACGTCTGTAGAGCAGGACACACATGCACCGAGTAGGACACACTTATACCGAGTATATAGCTTACAATATTTAGACTCCTTTACAGATGAATAGGAATCAAGGTGATTGTGAACATTTTACATTTAAGCTTTATGACAACAATATTGAAATACGATTAATATAGACAAAATCAAGGGGGCAGGGTTTCTTTCGCCTGATGCATGTGTAATTGTGGATACCGGGTGTATCATTACAAAAAACTGTCTATGTGAGCGGGTGTAAGACTGTACTACTGACTATATGTGGTCATGTAGTTCTACTTTTCATTTTACTCTCATAGCCACACAATTTGTTTTGTATCCTTCATATTAGCCAAACATTTTTTTCTTCGCGTGATTGTTAGTTCTGCCCTTTTCTTTCTAACGTCTCGCTATGTTCACGTGAGTTGAGGAACTGGGTTCCGATGATCTCCCTTTGATGTAGCTCGCTTGAAATAGTGCTATTTTCGGCCAGGCTTTTTGATGTGCGCGCTCCGCCAAGGGGCCTTTTCTTGCTCAGCCATCTGTGGCTACAGTCATTGTTTGATGACTTTACTTAGCTGGGTTTAAAACACACGCACACACACACACACTTAAGATTGATTTTTGTTTGAGGAAAATGTATGACTTCTTGAGACAGACAGAACGACTACAAAATCGAGCAATCAATAAATAGAGGCGAAGTACTGACATCCAGAGACTATCTTGGAGAAGACGCTCAGAGTTTAAACAAGTTTTAGTTGCTGGCCACGAGATTGACTGTTGTAACAATTGATTATTTTTTTAATAACAATGTGGTTTAAAGACGTCTACAACAATGTCACCATAACTTAAACTGTGGCACAGACCGACTATTCACTCTTTGACTCAAAGGATTTCGACTGATACATATGTCAGTGTTTAACTACGTACAGATTCGACTCCATGTCATCTCCCCTGTTTGTATTTCTTGTTTTGTTTAGTCTTACAAAGTTAGTGCGTCGGTGTGTTCATGTGTGTCATTGTATCATTGTATTCATATGTCGCCAATGACTGATTAAAAAAAAAAAAAGCACTAACGCCTTACATTTGTCCACAGAAGTTTATGCTAATGCGAATTCTACTATCCTTACATACAATATCTATCATTATTAAATTTTCTCAAGTCACCATGGGATGAAATGCTTCAGTACGGGTGTACAGGGCAATGATTAGTATAAGTTTCAGATGTTTCTTCGGAAATGAAGACATCACATTATAGGAGCAAGGCTCAAAGTCAGGACAGCCAGGAGAGCATACCGCACGGCCAGGCAGCCATTCTAAATGGAAGGGGGGGGGGGGGCGGTGACATTTCCAGCCGTCAACAAGGTTGTCATTTTGTATCTAAACTGGACGCACGCTCAACTTTATTCCCTTAACTTTACGATTTATGTTGAGACAATGACCATGTTTTTTTTTTTTTTTTTTTTTCAAGGATACTTCTGTCATCCTTTTAACAAAACAGTAAGTACATTGTACAAGTAATGTGTACATTGTTTCAAACAATTTACTAGTGAACAATATACAATGTAGTCTCGTCATAAATATCAATCTCCATGGTTATCTAATCATACGTGAATATCATTTGTCTTTGAACTATATTGCCTAGGTAACTAATACATGTATAGTTCTAATAAGTTCTTTTTTTTTTAAAATTTAATTTACATAGTAAAGATCCCTTTCAGACCTTGCGATCTAGGGAGCAGATTATGCAAATATCTGTTTCTGTGGCTCACTATTAACGAGAGTGTCATGAGGCCAGGCCAACGACCAACGCCTTTACTTCTCCCAAACTAATGTCAGTTACCAATTAGAGCTGCGTGCACTCAGAGGCGCCCTAAAATCCCTAAATTCCAAATCCCAGTCTTCACCAGGATTCGAACCCGGAACTCTAGGTTCGGAAGCCGAGCGCTTTACCACTCACCCATTGCGCTTTCCAAATTCATATAGTACTACTATGAAAAGTAGGTCTTGTTGAGTTCTATCCTCGCTGAATGATATCAAAAAGATCTACATAGATGTAAACATGAATAGTCTACACTACAGACTGAGAACAATAATTCCCCTCCCCTACCCATCATTACAATGTATGTTTTGTGACTGTCAACTCAGAACAGTTTGCGTTACTTTCAATGGATGTCCAGTCGTCTTAGCTGATCAGATGGTAGGGGGGGTCAAGGCTGAAGCTGGACACAAAATCACAAGACTTAAGACACAGTGGTGTTTTTCATTGTCCACATTACACACTGGCTTAAGTTAAGAGGCGAGGGAGAGGGCGAAGACGAAAGGGGCGCGCCCTCAGAAGGGTGCTGTCAAAATGTACGTTCCACTTGATGATGTCACTTGTCATACGGGAGTCTATTGATTATCTGTTGCCCTGGTTGCCGAGACCGGAAGTCATCAGTGTTTTGATCACATTTTTTTCCTTCTTTCTACTGTGGTCTTGTGGCTTCTTAACATAACGGATGTTACAGGTTTGGAGGACTTGTTGCATATCGTCTGCAAGACAATAACGTTGTATAGAAACACTTTAAATGCTTCGTTTTTTTTAAATCTCTAAAATATCTCATGTTTTATGTATCAATCCACGTGTGCGCTAAACAATAACGTTATCAATAAGGTCAAGTAAATGCTACGTACATATATTCAATATACATCTAGAATTCTTGTTCTTATATTTTTGTAACTAGATCTCGAAGTACTGCATCCATTCTAAAGAGGTAATATAATTATGGCTAATCATTTGTCTCGTGAGTTGACATAAGTACAAGCTAATTTGATTTTACAAAATATTTTGCAGCATGTCTCTCATCCTTGAAACATAATTTTTCCAAAGTATATCACATTGATAAGTGCCTTTTTCTAGCTTTTGTTTATCTGCATAAAGATATTCCATTATAAGCAGAATCTGTACTGAAAGGAAATGATTATACACTTTACTAGCTTAAATAATTGAAAACAAAGGAAAGCAACCATAATAACGTGGGCCAAAGTTTCATAAAGTAAGCATTTACTCCCTTAGACGCTTAGCCTAACGGATATTAAAATAGATTTTTGTTTGCGGAGTGAATATTTGCGACGAATGTCACATCCATTACGGGGGCCACGTCTGTTAAATACCAGCGTATTCTACATACGGGTATTCACACGGCTACAGATGTACATTTCAATCTCATTTATCATATTGAAATCAATGGCCACTGACCGCAGGAACGGATGAAAGGGGGGGGGGGGAATAGAACGAAGTACCTATCTATCTATCTGTTGATATCTGGCATGAATGCATACGATATAGAGGCAGGCTAGGGGAGGGGGGGGGGAAGGATGGTGCACATACGAGCAGAACGTGAAGGAAGATCGCCTCAGAAGGAGGGACAATGTTGGGCAGGTCAGGCAGAAGCTGCCCACTCTGGTGACAAGAAGGCTGCTGTCTGCTCATCGTGTGACGGAGGTGAGGACTAGAATAGCGAAGCATGTGTGTGTGTGTTAGCATTTACAAGGAGGAGGAGGAGGGTGGTGGTATATAGGGACGGGATGGTGGTAGGTGTAGCTTTTAAAGACAATCATATTTTTAAGTTGAAGGGATTTCAGTATGCCGGTGTAGCTGTGTCTTTGAAAAAATCAGGGTCTGTGTTGATTGTCTTTAAATAAACTGGGGCAGAGATTGAATGTCTTTTGGCTAATAGGACAGGTGTTGGATCTACATCGTTATATCACATCAGTGGACGGTTTGAATTACTATGTGACTGATATTGGGAAACATTTAGTAGTTCTGATAGAAATTTGATGTTGGTTCTCTATTCTGTGTTTATATTGTCTTTCTCAGGCTTTCAATAAAAGCTTCTGTCATTAAAAGCTTCTGTCAATAAAAGCTTCTGTCAATAAAAGCTTCTGTAACTTATGCTTGGTTTTCAACAATGACGTTTTCTACTTTTCGCTGGTGACACGCTGATTCATACACTAACTGACTAACATATTGACTGACTGTCACGCTAATTGACTTAAATACAGAGTCTATGTTGTTGTTTTTTTTTTTGTTTTTTTGTAAACTTATGTGATGTTTTATGTTCCTTCGCATCAATAGAGTGATCACTGATCATCTCTCTGTATTCGCTTGAGGAAGTTTTTTTTTCTGGTTATAAATGACAAATCAATAATTTATTTGTTGCTATTTCGTATTATCGACTACTCTAGCCTGTAGCAAAAATACGAAGATAAATGAATGATAAACAAGATGTTTTTTTTACCTGTAGTAGAAGAGCATGTCATAAAACATGCCACACTACAGTGTCTTTGGGATTTGTTCAACACCTGATTAAATTGCAGGTATTTTTTTTTCATGTCAAGCATTCACAGAAATCGGCCCAGTAATCGGTCTTTTCTCATTTATTTTTTATTCATAAACACATCTCCCGAGTTTCACCCTGACCTTCATTTCGTTGACCTGTAAAGAACAAGCTCAAGGTTCAAATGTGCACTTAATTTCTGGAACACGATGGTGTAGGATTCGTCTCCTCAAACATGGGACGCGAATAATCAGCATTGAATTGTCAAGCAATGCTCTAGCATAACATTCTGAAAGACTGCCAAGCGAATGAGGAAGAAATTTCGGGTCTTTTCCCATGATGCCAACTGTCGGAGAAACAAACTGCTGGAGGAACAAACTGCTGGAGAAAAGAACTGCCGGAGAAACAAACTGCTGGAGAAACAAACTGCCCGAGGAACAAAATGTCGAGGAACAAACTGCCGGAGAAACAAATTGCCGGAGAAACAAACTGCTGGAGAAACAAATTGCTGGAGAAACAAACTGCTGGAGAAACAAATAGCCGGAGAAACAAATTGCCGGAGAAACAAACTGCCGGAGAAACAAACTGCTGGAGAAACAAACTGCCCGAGGATCAAACTGCTGGAGAAACAAACTGCCGGAGAAACAAACTGCCCGAGGAACAAAATGTCGAGGAACAAATTGCCGAGGAACAAATTGCCGGAGAAACAAACTGCTGGAGAAACAAACTGCCCGAGGAGCAAACTGCTGGAGAAACAAACTGCCGGAGAAACAAACTGCCCGAGGAACAAAATGTCGAGGAACAAACTGCCGGAGAAACAAATTGCCGGAGAAACAAACTGCTGGAGAAACAAATTGCCGGAGAAACAAATTGCCGGAGAAACAAACTGCTGGAGAATCAAACTGCTAGAGAAACAAACTGCTGGAGAAACAAATTGCTCAGCAACAAACATCTTTTTGTTTTGTTTTCCTTCATCCTAGTCCAGATCTTGAGCACGACATCGGGGGAAGGTAGCGTGCAGGGTTTGAACCTGAGACCATCGAGACGACAGTCCAGAGTGCATACCACACAACCAGGCAGTCATAGGGCCCGTAGAAAAGAGTATGGATCAGACGTCGGTCATTCAGAGAAATCTACAAAAACTTACTATGGAAAGTTCAAAAGAAGTCCAAACACTCCCTGGAGATATGATGGCATTTTGAAATTGGTTAGGAAGCTCATGATTTTGTTTATGCTCTAAACTTGAAATGATTTAATGAAATTTCCAGTCTATGTTTCTGGAAGAAGTGAGCGCGAACTTGCTTCAGGGCGAAAACCAATGGGTTAGTTGAAACACTGAATGTATTCCAACAGGAGACTCAGTTGATGGATGTGCTGGCAATGACTAAGTATGTATGTTCTAAACCAATGGGTTAGTTGAAACACTGAATGTATTCCAACAGGAGACTCAGTTGATGGATGTGCTGGCAATGACTAAGTATGTATGTTCTAAACCAATGGGTTAGTTGAAACACTGAATGTATTCCAACAGGAGACTCAGTTGATGAATGTGCTGGCAATGACTAAGTATTTGTATGTTCTAAACCAATGGGTTAGTTGAAACACTGAATGTATTCCAACAGGAGACTCAGTTGATGGATGTGCTGGCAATGACTAAGTATTTGTATGTTTTAAACAAATGGGTCAGTTGAAACACTGAATGTATTCCAACAGGAGACTCAGTTGATGGATGTGCTGGCAATGACTAAGTATTTGTATATTCTAAAGCAATATCACGTCATACTACACCACCACAGAAAATGAAATTTTCGCACATTCTGAGTTTTAGCGGAACGCTTTGCTTGTTTTTGTAGAGATTAATTCACGTGGTGGCCTACTAGTTCATTATTCTAGTACTTCGTGTACCATCTATTCAGGCCTCGCGGAACACCAGGGTTCCGCGGAACACAGTTTGGGAAACACTGCTTTACGTAATACACCAAAATTTCATAATGAAAACTAGACAATTCCTTAGGCTTGACCAACTATTCGCCAGCGACTAAAATAAAAACAAAATCACATTATTCCAGTTTTAAATACAAAATCTAATTGTCTTCTTCGACATTTTTTAAACTTGTAAATGTACGTTTCTTTCTGTTCTGATTGGCTTAACCCAAGATTTCTGCAAATACTATCAATATCTTCACACGGGCCAAAGTGGCCGTGGTCAAATCAATAGCCAGCAACGAGACCAGGAGACCGCTACTTCGTCATCAGCTCATCAATACCTCATCTTAACTCCATCTTTTTTTCACGATCAGAAACGTTTGTTAGGAGGGAGGGGTACAAAAAGAGATGATTGGTTAATGGGGGAGGAGGTTGGGGGGGGGGGAGAGATGAGACTCTGGGGAATCGTCAGAAGATGACAGGGGCAGATACCCCGATGACAAGGGCAGATAACCAGCGGTGAGACAATATTTCAACGGAACAAGATATTTTTTTCCAGTTATCATGTGTATGATGTTCTGGCCAAGATGTGTCGTCCACACAGACCACAATCTATGCCAGAGATTTGGACATGGCAATAGTGACCAACTGTTATGTCTTGGTGAAGTCTAGGTGGTCTAATTGAAACAAAGCGGACTCAGTCCTTTCCGACGAACACCATCTTAATTGTATCGTTGTTGTTTTTTAAATAATTACAAGCTATTACCATCTACAATTAGAAAGAGCTGGCTATGTTGGTGTTTCTGGTGTACACAATGTAGGAAAAAGTTGATCCGCTGTATAGATGACACAGTACCGGTATAAAATAATTGGTGTGCACTTTCAAGCTCTGTCAAAGCCAAAAATTTTAAACTCTTTCCCTTGTAGCTCTAAAGTCATTTTTATTGAAGGTCATGTCTCAATCTGACGTCCTTGACATTGTTTACTTTGTTTATTTCAAAAACTCCCTGTAGCTTCCACATTTCTCTGTTAGCTTATATCGCCCCCCCCCTTCTCTTTTTTTCCCCTACATTTATCAATAAACTGCTTTCTCTTCTGTTTTCTTGATCTGACTTTCTTGTTTATTGCTTAAGAAATGAAAACCTGATTCTTAAAACTCAAAATGTAAAATAAGACGACAGCACTGGGTTTAACATTGAAAATTCGCAACGATTTAAAAAAAAAAGTTGCTCTCAATCTCTCGTTCACTGCCTTATGATATCCTATCAACTGAGTTTAACTCTAGAACACCTATCAACTGAGTTTAACTCTACAACACCTATTAACTCAGTTTATCTCTACAACACATATCAACTGAGTTGATCTCTACAACACATATCAACTGAGTTGATCTCTAGAACACATATCAACTGAGTTGATCTCTACAACACCTATCAACTGAGTTTAACTCTACAAAACCTATCAACTGAGTTTAACTCTACAACACCTATCAACTCAGTTTATCTCTACAAAACCTATCAACTGAGTTTAACTCTACAACACCTATCAACTCAGTTTATCTCTTCAAAACCTATCAACTGAGTTTAACTCTACAACACCTATTAACTCAGTTTATCTCTACAACACATATCAACTGAGTTGATCTCTACAACACATATCAACTGAGTTGATCTCTAGAACACATATCAACTGAGTTGATCTCTACAACACCTATCAACTGAGTTTAACTCTACAAAACCTATCAACTGAGTTTAACTCTACAACACCTATCAACTCAGTTTATCTCTACAAAACCTATCAACTGAGTTTAACTCTACAACACCTATCAACTCAGTTTATCTCTTCAAAACCTATCAACTGAGTTTAACTCTACAACACCTATGAACTGAGTTTAACTCTAAAAAACCTATCAACTGAGTTTAACTCTACAATGTAACGTACAGAGTTGACACCTTCAGGTCGGTTCTATTTCCAACGTTAGTAGAGTTTAATTTCTCACCCGTACAAGAGCAAAGTGAAACACCATAAACTTTATATAGGTCAGTTTAAACCCAGTTTTCCAAAACGTCATGACTCATGAAACTGGCGTCTGGCTTGGGATGCTGAATACTAGACAGGGCCAGAGTTTCAGCAGTTTCAATGGTCTTATAAACGATGAAAAGATACAGAACCGGCTAGGGGTTAATACCGAAGACCGACTTTACTGCACACTATAAAAAGATGGATAGGTTGGACATCTCTTATGCTATAAGCAGTTTATTTTATGTGAAGGTTTTTCTATATTCAAAAAAAAAAAAAAAGAAGATCAAGGTTTACAAACAGTAAAAAAAAAAAGGTTTAAAAAAAACCTTTTTGAGACAAGTGTGAACAGGGCCGGCCTTAGGCCACTGCAACCAATGCGGCCGCAGTGGGCCCCACACTTTCATAGGCCCCGCGCTAATTCTAAGCGTAAATTATTAAATTAAACCAGTATAACTTCTAACAGGCTACTCGCGAGTTTCCTTGACCTCCTTGAAATCTCCAGAAATGTCAAAATACACGAAAAAGTCCCGGAAGTTTCCTGAAATTATAAAAATCTGAAAACTTAACCAAAAAAAAAAAAAAAAACGAAAAAAAGACCAAATTGTTATTTTTGGGGTGTCATTCAATATAGGTAACGCCGATCCTACGCGCGATAAAAAAAAAGGGGGGGTGGATTGTTAACTTTCATTGATTAAAAGTGTAAAACAAAAACAAATTTATTGTTTTATACAAATTTTAATTTTCACTTAATATCCTTATTCCTACCCAAAATGGGCCCCGAGCAATACGTTTCGCATACGACCCCGCAATAGTTAGGGCCGGCTCTGCCTGTGAATATTTATATACTTTCTATAGACTAGATTAGTTTCCACGATAATGATATATAGCTTGCGTGTAATGCATGACTAAATATAATGGAATACTTTTTAGCCCAGGATCATACCTTAGACAAGTGATCCCTACGTTGACTATCGGCTGTCTTCCTTGTTAATCTTCTCTGTGTTTCTGTTTTGTTTTTCACTTTATACAGCATCTAGTCGCCAGACATGTAGTCTATTCACTATTGCTCACTCCACAAACAGAATAATTATATTGACCCAGGTAGTAACTTTTTTTTTTGAAAGTATTGCAATACTATTTTGACAGCTATCATTTCTGTTATTATTTTTGAGCACTAATATGGATGTAACATGTTTTGGGAATCATCGGCTCAGCATTTATACATGAGCCACTGGGCTACTCAGCATGTATACATAAACCACTGGCCTATAGCCTACTCCCACCAATGATAAAATAAACCACTGACCTATACTCCCATTAATGAAACAATCTAGTCACAAAAGTATCGAACTGTTTACGCCTGTGTCTGCCGTTGCATCCATGTGCAGGTATTCCCATGAGTTCTTCTACTTCCCCACCTCACGTACCCCCAACACATTTTTTTGTTCAATCCTAGTCGCCAGACATGTCTATTCACTATTGCTCACTCTACAAACAGGGTAAATATATTGACCCAGATAGTGGCGAGGGGGTGGGGTACGGGGGGGGGGAGGGCGGTTGGAGTGAGATAATGATACAGTTGGTAGACGATTCACACGAACTGACCGAATCCATCAGTATCGGGTTGTTAAGACCGGACGGTGTACAATGACAGCGAGGAGGAGGATATTAAGGAAGAGACTCGTGATAAGAACTACAGGCACAATAGACAGACAGAACTACATGCACAATAGACAGATAGAACTACATGCACAATAGACAGACAGAACTACATGCACAATAGACAGACAGAACTACATGCACAATAGACAGACAGAACTACAGCACAGTAGGTAGACAGACAGAACTACATGCACAATAGACAGACAGAACTACAGCAAAGTAGACAGACAGAACTACATGCACAATAGACAGACAGAACTACAGGCACAGTAGACAGACAGAACTACAGGCACAGTAGACAGACAGAACTACAGGCACAATAGACAGACAGAACTACAGGCACAGTAGACAGACAGAACTACAGGCACAGTAGACAGACAGAACTACAGCAAAGTAGACAGACAGAACTACAGGCACAATAGACAGGCAGAACTACAGGCACAGTAGACAGACAGAAATACAGGCACAATAGACATACAGAAATACAGGCACAATAGACAGACAGAACTACAGGCACAGTAGACAGACAGAACTACAGGCACAGTAGACAGAACTAAAAGCACAGTAGACAGAACTAAAGGCACAATACACAGAACTACAGACACAATAGACAGAACTACAGGTACAATAGACAGAACTACAGGCACAATAGACAAAACTACAGGTACAATAGACAGAACTACAGGCACAGTACACAGAACTACAGGCACAATAGACAACACTACAGGTACCGTACACAGAACTACAGGCGCAAAAGACAGAACTACATGCACAATAGACAGAACTACAGGCACAGTACATAGAACTACAGGCACAATATACAAAACTACAGGTACAGTAGACAGAACTACAGGCACCGTACACAGAACTACAGGCGCAAAGACAGAACTACATGCACAATAGACAGAACTACAGGCACAGTAGACAGAACTACAGGCACAGTAGACAAAACTACAGGCACAGTAGACAGACAGAACTACAGGCACCGTACACAGAACTACAGGCACAACAGACAGAACTACAGGCACAGTAGACAGAACTACATGCACAATAGACAGAACTACAGGCACAATAGACAGAACTACAGGCACAATAGACAGAACTACAGGCACAATAGACAGAACTACAGGTACAATAGACAGAACTACAGGCACAGTACACAGAACTACAGGCACAGAAGACAGAACTACAGGCACCGTACATAGAACTACAGGCGCAAAAGACAAAACTACATGCACAATAGACAGAACTACAGGCACAGTACATAGAACTACAGGCACAATATACAAAACTACAGGTACAGTAGACAGAACTACAGGCACCGTACACAGAACTACAGGCGCAAAGACAGAACTACATGCACAATAGACAGAACTACATGCACAGTAGACAGAACTACAGGCACAGTAGACAAAACTACAGGCACAGTAGACAGACAGAACTACAGGCACCGTACACATAACTACAGGCACAGTAGACAGAACTACAGGCACAGTAGACAGAACTACATGCACAGTTGACATAACTGCAGTCACAGTAGACAGAACTACAAGCACAGTAGACAGAACTGCAGGCACAGTAGACATAATTACAGGCACAGAAGACTCACACATTCAAATAACAATTAGATAATACCATCTACTTATTAAAACTACTCTTCCAAGTCTCTGGACTTTTTAAATAGAGTCATTACGTTATTGAAGTAGGTGTACTTCTGAGTCGATTATCTTCAATTTCAAAGATTAATTATGAGTGTAGTTTAGCACGTGACCAAGCAAACCCAGTTATAACCTACATATTTTGCTATTTTTGATGCAAACAAAGCAGTTACCTGCCGGGAGTCAATTAAAGATTTATTTTTGTCTTCTGCGCATGTCTTCGGCAAGGGCTTTTCTAGCTGGACTCAATGCTTCTGAATAAAATAGCACTTGGTTAGTACTTATATATGTTTATATTACTAAACTTTTTATTATAATTATCACTATTATTATTTACAATTGACTCGCGTCGTGTGATGACTAGAGATAGAAACATCTAAGATTGTCCACTCTTGCCGGTGTAAAGCTCTACGCAGTACCATACAACTCTACCGAAACACATAACAACACAATAATCTTTTCATAACACTGACATAACCGTGGCATAACACTGTGATAATCATGTCATAGCAAAAACATTACCATGTCATAACAGTGACATAACCATAGCATAACAGGGACATAACCGCGACATAATAATGACATAACAATGTGAAAACACTAGTATTTTCAATTCAATCAAAAATAATTTTTTTAGACTATCTCTAGAATCACAACATAAAGCTTGTAGTTTGTTCACCTTGTAGTTTGTTAACTCCATCGTTGAAAGTTGACAACACTAACGCAGATTCAGACCCATCCTCTACCTCCACTCTCCAAAACACCAAGTTTACCGAGAGCCTATTCATAACACTTCCCATGTCCGATCACGCCCACACGTCTGTCGCCCCCCGCGCCGCGCCTGCGCTCCTGGCAGCACATCAGGTACCGGTACTTAAAACTCCCACGTCATTAATTTGTTTGATTTTTTTCTTTTTAATCTGGCTATGAATATTTAATAAGCTGCAGTGGTCCTTAGGAAGACGCATGTGTAGACACATTAACAGGAGCGGAACGTTTCTCTCTCGTACCAATGATACCAGGACAGATCAATGTTTCCTCATCTACAGCAATCATGGGGAGAAACTTTTCCTGAAACACCAAACTGACTTTCAGTATTTCCAGACGAATAAAAATCGCACTTCATACTCGACTCAAAATGCACAAATCCCCATTGTTTCTATTAACCAGTTCCACTTCAATAGCATTATGATTTCTTTGGACAGTCACTGCAGCAATGTTTAGCCAAGAAACAATTTGAAAGCACAAAATGGTCTCGTTCTGCACTATGTCAACCAATCCTTAGATTGCTTCAGTAGTAAATCATCTGCGCTATCAGAAGGAACAACAAGGGAAGAGGCTGTGGCCTGCACTTTTCAAAAATCATTTCACTGATGGTCCCTCATCGTTATTGATGTTTCCCTTCTTGCCTTTATCACGCGCGACTTGAGGGGGGGGGAGGGGTAGAGTTGCTTTGATCCGTGACATGCGAGGAAAACACTTTGTTACGTCCTAAGAATGTATTCCTTTTGTTTTGTTTTGTTCCACTCCTAGATCTAAGTCCTTCTTACTTCTTGGCCAATGTCTGTTCACGTTCATCAGAGTACAAAGAATGTAGTGGGGGGGGGGGGGGATTTGCAGTGCATAGATAAAGAATGACAGTACCGATGCGCAACGAATCCTGCTCTATGGTGACACTAAAACAGACAGACAAGTGCCGGGCCCTCGATTAGCGTTGATACACTACAAGCTAGGGGGGCACTTGCATTGCACCCAACGCTTTGGGCTTGCCCTCTTCCACCTGTGGCAACATCGGTTCCGCGCCCCACTGTTTCACCGGCGACTTCCTCACTTAACGAAAACAGGAGCGCCGCCCCAGATTACACGTAGCGAGTCCCCCCCCCCCCCCTGATTACACGTGGCGCGATCCATTCTGGCTCGATTATACTGACGTAAACAGGATGATACAACCAGACCGTTCTGTTCCCAAACGGGAAGGCTACCGGAATCCATTTCTGAACTCTTTAAATTTAAGAGTTGAACGAGAGCGCTATCAAGCTAAGCAAGTATTATGCTAGATGGCATCTCTCTGGCCACATATTGAGTTAAAGAATCTATCCCCCATGGTCCGCTATGGCGAAACGGAACACATTAGTGAGTTTGACATTGCTACGTCGTTTGAAGTTTGAAAGTTCTGTTATCGACCTGGGACAAATCTACTCCTGGCATTGTACTCACAACCGTCTAGGCACGTAGGCAGTCAAGCGAATCAAATTTAGATTGATGGATGAAGATGACAACTGGTGTGTGTGTGTGTGTGTGTTTGATTTATAAGTGTGTGAGAACTTACTAAGACTGGTGTTGGTGAAATGTTGTTTTGCTAGACTTATAAAGATTCAAACAAGACAATCACTCGGATGGTTTCTATGTGACCAGACTGACAGACGTGATAGATCCAGACCCAGACAGTCAAAGCAGACAGACGTATAATAAAAGCAGACACTACAATTAGGCAGACAGACAGTACAATTAGGCAGACAGACACACAAGTTCACGCTAAGTCAGAGATTCAGATGAAACTGAATGTTCAATGAGAAGAAGAAGATCTCGTGAGAGTCTAGAGAGCTCATACCAAAATACATTTGATATTCAAAGAGTTTTGTAGATATAATTCTTTGTTGTTTTTTTCTTTCCCACAATGGCATTAAAGAATGAACCTCTAGTGGAAATAGATACATGGCTCAATGGTCAATTATACAACTAGTAATTAATTAATTAGAACACTCTGTGACCGTATTAAACATTTTTGTTCAAGTGCGCTACTGTTACAGTCGTGTGGTCTATATCACTAGATCTGAAATCGGTACTTTACTCTTATGTACCGTTACAGTCACAAGTGTGGTGAGTCGAATCGACTTTAATTACTTTTATTTTTCATTACTTTTATTCAGCGTTGACTTGTAGTCTGTACGTTGTAATAGAGCACCGAATTCGACTATGTTTTAGCTCTATTACCACACAACACATCATGTGTTGTAATATGTTTAGTTCTATAACCACACAACACATCATGTGTTGTAATATGTTTAGCTCTATAACTAATTTTTTTTATACAAACATCGTAGTCTGTACGTTGTAATAGAGCACCGAATTCGACTATGTTTTAGCTCTATAACCACACAACACATCATGTGTTGTAATATGTTTAGCTCTATAACCACACAACACATCATGTGTTGTAATATGTTTAGCTCTATAACCACACAACACATCATGTGTTGTAATATGTTTTTAGCTCTATTACCACACAACACATCATGTGTTGTAATATGTTTAGCTCTATAACCACACAACACATCATGAGTTGTAATATGTTTCAGCTCTATTACCACACAACACATCATGTGTTGTAATATGTTTTAGCTCTATAACCACACAACACATCATGAGTTGTAATATGTTTCAGCTCTATTACCACACAACACATCATGTGTTGTAATATGTTTTAGCTCTATAACCACACAACACATCATGAGTTGTAATATGTTTCAGCTAATTTTTTTTATACAAACATCGTATGGGCTATCAATCATCAAACACACATCATTACTAGTAGTATGTTTCAGCAGTGTTATAACACAAAAAGTCATGTGTTTTTGCTCTGTTATCTGACATCACATCAGGGGTTATACAAATGTTTTAATTATGTTGTGGCACAAACACATCTTGAGTTTAAGCTCTGCTATCAAACAACATATCATTGATACAATTCTGCTTCGTAGCACTATTCACCAAGGTAACGCAGTGATATCTACACACACACACTCTTTTCTCAAACTGTTCCCCTTTCAACATACACACACACACACACAGCCCCTCTCGTTCCCTTGATTAATTCACAGCTTCCCAAACGAAACGATTGATTAAGCCAACCTTTTTTTCCCCTTTAATTAGATGGCCACGGCCAAGGAATTATGAATGATCCCATACAGCCGGGGATTTAGTTCGATGCAGCACGGGGGCTAGGGAGAGAGAACGGGCGTCTTATAGACTCTGCATCTATATCTTTAAACACTCATTAGCGATAGGGATCAATACAGAAACTGCGTGGCCACAAAAAACAACAAAACTCGACCTCTGTCACCTTGCTTCACACGCTGCCAGCAAAATGGTAACCGAAATAAAAAATGGCGCTCTCATCCGGTATGGTTTTTAAACTGCAAGGACTCAAACTTTCAAGAAAAAAAAATATTGAAACGTATTGGGGGGAGGGGGGAATGGTATAGTGGGTCAGTAGAGGAGTATCCCTTAGGGGAGATTGCGTGTCACGTAGTTAGTTTTACGGGCGCGACAGTAGGGGGGGGGGATTATACCGGATATCGTATGTTGGCGTGATTGGAGAGACAGTACTTGGACACCCAGCCCTGGGGGACTGTCATAATGTCTTTTGATGACCACTGGAACTTGACCCAATAAGAGGGGGGAACATCAGCAATCGGGGGAGGGAGGGGTGAGGAAAAAAAATCAAATTCGCGTCATTACACGTGGTTTTCCGGATGGAACGTTAGGTCTGTCCATCAATCATGTCTGAGAGAGATAACTCTCTGGACGTGTCCATTCTCCAGCTTAGTGTCAACAGAAACCTGTTCATCTCCCCGCCCTAATCTACTAAGGTCATTAACAACAACAACTTTGGTTTTGTTTGGTTACCACTTCCTGACCATGGACCCGCTGCAGTGGCGTCACTATCAAAACAGAAACGGTTTTCACAACCTAGCACAAAGGGGAGGACTAACGGGGCCAACCCGGACGGACACTACTCAGAGTTGTAGATCCAAGGAAGAACCTGCAACTTAAACATCCCGATTCCCACAAAGGAATTGGTAACATTTTGAAAACCACATTCTAACAGCAAATGAATTTCCCAAACTTCTAAATGTCGCAATGATAAAAGAGCAAGTACGTTTGTTGTCAAGCAGATCTCTTGGTCCATGGGACCTTTCAAACGACCTTTCAAACCATGTTTCAAATCAATTCTATATTAGATCATTTCTTGATCAACTTTATTTCTTTGTCAACATGTTATTGTTTACATTTGTTAATCTTAGATGTAATTCATTCCAGAGCAATAAATCAAGTTTTACTATCTCAACATCATGTACATTTTTAGACTTAAGTTCATAATAAATTTCGTTTTGTAATAAGTTATAACAACAATGTTATGATTCGGACACTAATTATGTACAATAAGGGCCGGCCTTAGGTAATGGGAGGCTGTCTAGTTTTGCTATGCTCTAGCCGGCGATGGTACAGTGCTATAAAAATAACCCTAGAACAGAGATTCAGTCTTGTCCTAGACTTCAGCACAGACCAGTCAAGGTAATCTCAATCAAGTCTTTCCCTTGTTCACTTTGTTCAAGTCAGGCTCCGTCAGCTAGTTAATCTTCTAGTTTCGGTTCTCTAAGACGTTCCATGGACCACCGTGCCGGCTATAAATAATGAGTCGCCTGCCTTCTTGCGCGGTCAGACCTCCCCCGCTACGAGCTGACGCCATTGCCTGGTATTTCTCCCCCACATCGATTTTTTATTTGTTTATTTCCTCCGCGCGGAGAGCTTGTGATGTTTGTGTGTGTTGACAAGCTGCAGAATACAGAGTTGTGCGCGTTCATGTTGACTCTAGGAATAAATACCTGTTATTAAAACATGAAGCATGCTGCTCAGCATTCACTATAAATAATAAGTATAAGCCTTTAAAATACGCCAGGTACTTTCTAAAACTAGAATCTATTTTAATTAATAATTGTGTGCATTGTTACGTCACACTTAGTCAGAATGTGATGATCGAAAAACAAAACACGACAAAAACTTACAAAACTCCTTACATTAGGCATAACAATTAAATGTTGACTGACCTATGCATAGCAATATTGTTTGGCGCCTTGGAGTCTACAATGAAAACAATGCTCTTGCTACTGATATCCTGCTGACATTCTGGCTCGGACTAGAGGCCCACCAGATTCAATGAAAATCTTTCCCAATGGATTCTAAGAAAGTTCGTGGAAGGGTTGAACTAGACCATGTTAGACTGGCAAAGGATTCAGTTTGAAAAGATACGAGACGTAGGACAGAAGGACCGTTAACATGATAGAAATACATTATCAGACAGACAGACGGACGGACGACGGACGAACAGACAGACAGAGACAGACAGACAGACAGACAGATAGATAGATAGATAGATAGATAGATAGATAGATAGATAGATAGATAGATAGATAGATAGATAGATAGATATGTACCTTTGATGAACTCTTCTATTTCTCCAACAGATTCCTACCCTAGAACAAGTCTTCTCTTAGTCAACCCATAACAACTGCACCACCAAAAACGTGATTCTCTAGCAGTGGACACAGTGAACCTCATGACTCTGAAAGTGATTTAAATCAGCGGCACTCATGTCCATTAAAAGAATTCTCCGGAAGCTGAAGCAGACTCATCGCCTGTTGACCATTCCCAAGAAAACGGGCAAAGATGTCCTGGAGACCTAACCCTAAGAGACATGGGATCCAGAGATTTTCCTCGAGTACAATGGTCACCTTGGAAGCAGGAGGCTGACCAGCAGTTGTATGAATTAAAAAAAATTGATCGACAGTGCATTTCGACTCAGGACGACCAACAAAATCTGTTCACACTGTCCTGAAAGTGGTAAATACCAGAGAGACACAAATAGCGACAAAAACAAATTCATTGTACTACAGAAAACGGAAATGTCCAGAAGGAAAAGACGTGCGGTCCATGTCGGTCTCTAACACGTGTTTGTGCCTAGAACAAACTATCTCACTCTTCGCAAGACTCATTAGTGCCGTTACCTTCTTCTCTTGTTGCTACAGGCGGCAGACAAAGCGCTCGGTGACATCCAAGTTCTTTCTGTGATTTTCAACGTGGTGTTAATACAAACACTAAGAGACAAGCGCTGCAATGGATTACATGGAGAGCTTCACTGGGACGAACACATCGGAGGGCCTGTACAATGACACGGCTACCTTCGTCTTCCAGGACAACATTACGATGACCACATGGGCTCCGAATTCTACCACAGTCATTCCGTCGACTTTCGAGAGACTGAGTAAAGCTTACCAGGTAAGTGTACTCACGAGGATGGATAGAACATGGGTCACTCTAATGAGCAGTGCTATTTCACTTCACGTTTTGAATTTTAAAACTTAGTTTTCAGTTGAAGGGAAGCTATCAAAGTACACTGGTAGTCAATAGAAATAAAGTAATGAAGTAGTTTAAAGACGTGCTGATAAGATAAGATAAGAGTGGATATATCGGACCAGCCGTTTATTATGTCACGACTTCGTCCGATTAACCGAATTCGAGTGTTTTTTAAAAATTCATATAACAAACTAAAAATGAAACTAAATATAGGCATTAATAGCGTTGTTTTTTTTTCTCTCTGAAACCTTCATTCAAATGTTTTCATTCCATTAACAATGTTCCCAAAAACGAACTAATGTCGAGGACGCTTCTCAGAACGTCTGTGTTGTCAGCTTAAACACACACACACACAAAAAAGCAAGCAAAATAAAAAAAAATCGTTATAAATACAACAAAGCTCATCTAATGGAAAGAGATTCGCAGTTACAACTATATCCCTCAAGATAGTAGAAGTCATTGCCCTTTTCAATACCACAAAACAAATTAATTACCAATACATGATAAAATTAATTGGTTAATTTTTTAATTGATTCATGTCTTGCCTATGCCATTGAATAACTGTGCAAAGTTTCAACTTGATCCGAGATTGGGTGTTGGAGAAATAAAGCGTTCAAACTTTTTACCAGACGGACAGAAAGACAGACAGAGCGAGTGAATATAAGCTTTGCAAAAAAAAAATATATATATATAAAATAAAACAAGGGGTAACAAAGATGCTTTGGGTGAACGGAGAGTCCTATTGACTTTTTACTTCATATGGGAAGCTGTGAATTACAAACTGATGTATATATTTATATTTGACTAATATGCTTACCATGAGTAATATTTATCTATTACAACAAAAATTATTCTTTTATTTCCAATGTTAGTACTTGTAGAAGTTGTTCCGCAACTTGTGAAGAATAAAGAAAACTTCGTGTAGACAATCAGTGCACTGTTGCCATAGTCGAACAACAGAACGCAATTAGTACATAACGTTATATATATCTATATCTATCTATCTATCTCTCTCTCTATCTCTCTCTCTCTCTCTCTCTCTCTCTCTATATATATATATATATATATATATATATATATATATATATATATACATATATATATATATATATACACACATAAATATGCTTTAAGATTTACTTCCCTTTTTGATATTAAACAACATTAATTAATTACCGTTATATATAAAACTAACTGTCTATATTTTCTGTATTGATTCATGTTTTGTTAGAAACATTGAACACTTATGCAGCAATGTTTCACATGAATAGGAAGAGGGAGAAATTGTCTGTTATAATTTTTGACCAGACAACTAGAATTTGTTGATCTACGCTTTGTACACAAACAATGTACTAGGTGAAAGCAATGAAAGCTGGGATATAGAACAATGCCTTTATAAGTCAAATGTTGGTAATTACAAATAGGAATCAACTGGGTTTTGGTTAGAGTACTTGTTCTGGTGGAGGGAGTCTTGCATATGTTTCGTTATTTTGTCATCTCAAGCCAACTCTTCGTAATGTCAAAGAGGTGTGAAAACAATTGGGTGTTATTGTTATAGACATATTCAAATCTGTTACACATTATACACTTTATTGTCTGGAATTATTTTCCTTGTAATTCTTTCACTTCCTCTCTTTCTCCGTATCTCTCCCTCCCTCTCTCTCTCCGTATCTCTCCCTCCCTCTTTCTCTCTCCGTATCTTTCCCTCCCTCTCTCTCTCTCTCCGTATCTCTCCCTCCCTCTCTCTCTCAATATCTCTCCACCATCAATCAAGGCATGAATACGTCTTGAGTTTTAAAAACAAATTCTCTTCTTTGTATTCAATCTGTTTTTGTTTCATTTCGTCAAGCGCTGCAAACAAAAGAAAAAGGGAAAAAATGGGGGGGGGGGGGGCCCAGCTCGGGGAGACCTGGAACACCAGCGTGCTAACAAAAAATTAAAAAGAATGGTGAAATAAAAGTGCAACAAATTTAATTTTAAGGTTTTAAGGTGAGACAATTTCAAAGGCCATGCGTTAGCGCTAGCTGCTGGCTTAACCCATATCCTACTGGGTAGAACTGCTAGCTAGTGACAGTGTGTCAATGGTGGAACAACTAGTGTCAGTGTGTAAATGGTGGAACAACTAGTGTCAGTGTGTAAATGGTGGAACAACTAGTGTCAGTGTGTAAATGGTGGAACAACTAGTGTCAGTGTGTAAATGGTGGAACAGCGAGAGTCAGTGTGTAAATGGTGGAACAGCGAGAGTCAGTGTGTCAATGGTGGAACAGCGAGAGTCAGTGTGTCACTGGTGGAACAGCGAGAGTCAGTGTGTCAATTGTGGAACAGCGAGAGTCAGTGTGTCAATTGTGGAACAGCGAGAGTCAGTGTGTAAATGGTGGAACAGCTAGTCCATGTTAACTAGACGAGTGGATGAAGACCAGGAGGAATGATGAGGGGGAAGAACTCCAAGCGACAAACAAACAAAAAATAGACAAAAAGCAGCAAAGAATCGAAAGAAATGAAACACTCCTAAAGACATGCCCCAATTGAATGTCTAATGTAGAAATGTATCAGTCTTTACGTTACAAGCCTCAGTATTTTAAGACTATTTGGTACTAGATCTTGTTCTAATGTAAATCTATTTGTTGAAGGCTGAAAACTCTAAGGGTCTATTCTTCTTATTTTTCCCCAGCAAATCCATGGCTACTTTGCCGTCTGCGTTTGCGTGTTCGGAATCATCTCTAACATTCTGAATATCATTGTGCTGACCAGGAGACACATGATTTCACCAACCAACATGATATTGACAGCGCTGGCCATCGCCGACATTCTGACCATGAGTACATACGTAGTGATGGCTACCTACTTGTATATTCTAAACGAGTAAGTTCATCCTATACTGGTTGTATATTCTAAACGAGTAAGTTCATCCCATCCTGCTTGTATATTCTAAACGAGTAAGTTCATCCCATCCTACTTGTATATTCTAAACGAGTAAGTTCATCCTATCCTACTTGTATATTCTAAACGAGTAAGTTCATCCCATCCTGCTTGTATATTCTAAACGAGTAAGTTCATCCCATCCTGCTTGTATATTCTAAACGAGTAAGTTCATCCCATCCTGCTTGTATATTCTAAACGAGTAAGTTCATCCTATCCTGCTTGTATATTCTAAACGAGTAAGTTCATCCCATCCTGCTTGTATATTCTAAACGAGTAAGTTCATCCCATCCTGCTTGTATATTCTAAACGAGTAAGTTCATCCTATCCTGCTTGTATATTCTAAACGAGTAAGTTCATCCTATCCTACTTGTATATTCTAAACGAGTAAGTTCATCCTATCCTACTTGTATATTCTAAACGAGTAAGTTCATCCTATCCTGCTTGTATATTCTAAACGAGTAAGTTCATCCCATCCTGCTTGTATATTCTAAACGAGTAAGTTCATCCCATCCTGCTTGTATATTCTAAACGAGTACGTTCATCCCATCCTGCTTGTATATTCTAAACGAGTAAGTTCATCCTATCCTGCTTGTATATTCTAAACGAGTAAGTTCATCCCATCCTGCTTGTATATTCTAAACGAGTAAGTTCATCCTATCCTGCTTGTATATTCTAAACGAGTAAGTTCATCCCATCCTGCTTGTATGTGTCTAAGAATAGATTGTGTATCTATGAACCTGAGGATGCGAGCCTAGTATTTCTGTTGTTTTTAAAATAGAATGCACTACTTCAGTATTTAAAAAGGATTCAGAAACGTATCAAGGATGCCCTTACAAAATTTCTTGAAGCATCCTTAAATGTGATAGCAGTACAAGATTTAATCAGCAGTAAGAATTCGTTATACCAGAAACAAAACAGCAACAAAACAAAAAAGTCAACCTTATAATGTCACCCAAAAATTTCATAATTAAAGCTTAAAGAAGTGGGAAGTGAGCTGAGTATTATGACATAGGTCACTGGAACCTCAGCGAAAAGTCCAACCTGTCACCAACATTTTATTGCCTGTCCACAATCAGCACCCACTCAAAATATAGCACAGGCAAACAGACAGGTGTGAAACACAAAGAAAAAGAGGGGGGAAAAAATTCAAGAGTGAAAAACAACATTATAAAGAGACTTTATTGACTTGTGTTTCTGTGTTAGAAAGTTTCAGAAGCGTAACTACAAGACGCTACTAATGTAGCTTCCCCCACCCCGCAAACCAGTGATTGTCCTTGCTGACGCCTCTAGTAACAAATCTGATGTTTTAGTGCTGCTGGGATTGCGCCATTGTCCATTCCTTGCTCTAAGTGTTGTCTATAGTATTGTAGAAATGTTTCCATTAATCTTGATTATGAGCCTCTACTCCTAGAAGCACACACAGTAATAGGCAAATAGAGAATGAAATGGAAAATGTGGAAACGGAAACTAGCGAATAGACTTTTTTTTTTACGACTAAAACAAAAAATCTCAAAGGCTTTAGGAAGTCGCTTTTTTCTTTCTTTTTTTTTATGTAGGAAAAAAGTTATATTTCAATAAGACGTCGATTACTTGTATGTATTGAATACTAAAAACTTGATTGTTTATTAAATATGAATAAACTTAAATTAATCTGAGTTTCTTTGTTCTTTCTAGGCCAATCTTCACCAAACCACACTGTCACAGTAAACAATGGGTCTACTTTCTGATGTTCCACACCTTGTTTATAATCACCTGTCACATGATGGCCATGTGGTTGACCGTGACCTTGGCCGTCTTCAGATATATCTTCGTCTGCCAGCACCAGAAGGCTATGACCATGTGCTCAATGCAACGCGCCAAGATATCCGTCGGGATAGTTTTCGTGGTCACCTTCGTGTCCTGCCTGCCCTACCTCTTCATGTACAAAGCCAAACTGGTGGACGAGCGGCCAAACTGCTACGTTGTCGACCCTTCGGATTTCGCCTCGAGCAACCCCATGTACGGGAACTTCGTCAACTGGCTGTACGGTGTGGTCATCAAGATCCTGCCCTGCGTGGTCCTCGCCTACCTCTCCACCCTGCTCATCATCGCCATGCAGAAGGCGAAAAAGAGGCGCGCCAGGCTGCTCAACAACATCTCCCGCGTCCTGGAGCACGACACGGCCAGCGAGCACAACCGCACCACCATGATGCTGGTCGCCGTGGTCATGTGCTTCATAGTCACCGAGACGCCGCAGGGACTCCTGGCCTGGATCAGCGCCGTGGAGCGTAACTTCTTCGACGACGTCTACGTCCACCTGGGAGACCTGATGGACATCCTAGTCTTGATCAACAGCGCGGTCAACTTCATCCTCTACTGCATTATGTCTCAGCAGTTCAGGAATACGTTCAAGAGCCTGTTCGTGTCCAAACACCTGCCGCCTTTCTTTCGGAGGGTCAAGCACCATACCAATGGAGGAGACTACAGTATGGTACACACTGAGACAACCTTAGTTTGAGTCAGGAGGATTAGAACCCAAACTCTTTGACTCCAAGCGCATGCCCTAAAGTGCTGCTTTGCACTTCCGGTCGAAGTCAAGATTTAAAACTAACAAAAAAAAAGCTGGATCGAACAGTACGACTAAAACGTGTGTGGCCTAGCAGAATATGCTGAGGCTTGAATCTCGCTTGTGACACACATTGAAGAGGAACCTTTTTTTTTTGCTTTCATAATGTTCTAATATTTCTCAGTGAACTTTGGCCTTAATGGAATTCTTCTCTGACTTCAGCGGAATTATTCTGAGACTACTAGCCTATTCATTCAAGAACACTGCATTGTGTACTCTAATAAAATAGTCTACTAATCTTATGTAACACACATACAGTGAATACATAGAACTTTTGATATTATGTTGTTCCATTTAGAATAATCATTGCATTGAAACTGCGTGTATAGGCAGCACAAAACAGCAGGCGCGCGCACACACACACACACATACAAATGAAGAAAGTAATTTAATAATTAAAATAAAAGGAGGGTGTAATATTGGACTATTCGTAATTAAAGACTAGTAAGTTTTGGCCCATCATACAATACAATCAAACTTATACAAATCAACATTACAAAATTACAAACTGACTGACAAAGTTTGAGGTCTGTAAAGAAACGGAAGGGCCCAACATGACGTATTCAAATCATGTCGAACACAATCAAACAGGTTAGGACATTAACAAGTTGAAGCGGTTAAACGCTAGAGAAGTTATGACTTTATCATTCCGAGACTTAGTGCCTGCGCTGAAAGAACGACATATGATTTGTAGGATCTGCAATGTATCTAGATCTGCAATGTATCTAGATCTGCAATGTATCTAGATCTGCAATGTATCTAGATCTGCAATGTATCTAGATCTAACATGTATTAATGAGAAGGGAAGAAATATTGAAATAAAAAAAAACCCAGATATTTAAAACTACTAAGAGTACAGACTAGACAAACTGTTTTGATAGAAAGGACTACTGAGATACATCTGACAACATAGTGTTAACAAAAAGTCATCAAGACAGTTTATAAGAGGTCTCACGAAAAAGACAAAACAACCTTTATAAAAAAACCTCATTCAGACTAAAAAGCTCTTGGTCAAGAGACAGACTTCGTTCCAAGTTACCAATCTATGTTCTATGTAAAACGACGTGAAAAGTGACAGATATCACAAAAGTATTATAACACATGTCTGTCCATGTAGCGTCAACAGGGAGATTAAAATGAAGACATGTTTATCCACACTGTGTCTTCAGTGACGTCAATTTCAATACATTATATACAAATGTGTGTCAGCAGTGACGTCAATTTGAAGACAATTCATCCCATGCCACGTAAACAATGACACCGAATGAAACACATTTCCAATGTTTTCCCGGTCTTAGAGAAGCAGATCTCAGTGACATAAAAACCTATCTTAGTTAAGGGTTTCTTACAATCCGCAGACTCTTTACAGAACTATCTTTCGATGGCACGCTATTCAATCCCATTGCTAGACAAAATATTAAACGCAAGAAGAAAAGCAGAAGAATCGCCTGGCAATGTCAATTTAATGCTAATACTTAAAAGCAATGCCACACACCACCTGAAAACCTGACGATACATGTCCGATGAATAAAGACATATGTTCAAGATAACCCCCTCCCCAAATTTACTCTCAAACACATGCCAAGCTTTAGAGTGATTGGAAACGATCAGGGTGATGCATCATCTTCGCCCGACCCTTGCCCAATCACTACGTAATAGTTGAATGTGTATACATTACGTCACAATAGAAACCATTCGTTGAAACGTAGTTCTAATGGGATCCAAACATGGACACATATTACTTGGTCGTATTCTTCAGGTGCTGAAGCAACATTTGTGAACGTATTGTCACAGAGTCAGTGCTGGACTCGAAGACACAGCTCTACAAGGGGAGGAACAAAATCCTCAAAGCCCCCCCCCCTACTTTCGCATTTGTATTTCCTGCATTCATTTGTTGCTTTGTGGTGGTGGGGGGGGGGGGGGTCTGCACGAAATCTAGATTAATCATTTCTCATCATGTTACTAATTTTATCTCAGAGATCACGTGACAATAACTTGAGAGGCATCATATGACACAAAATGTCAACGTCCTAGATGTGTATAGAGGCTGCATGACGATGCCTCTGTTCTCTCCGTTTCAATTAGGACATTGACTTTGTCAAATCATCCTATAAGGAGGTCACACGCCCTCCCCCGTCATTTTTTTTTAAAAGGTCGCATCGCACTAGTTTCAATACCGATAGGTCACCAAAGGTCATCAAGAGGAAAGAAACAAAGAAGAGAACTACTTGTGTTGGTTCAGCGAGGTCGTCTCTCCTATCCGCTACCTCACATGTACGGACAGCAATAAGAAAGCATCAACTGACAGGATGAGGGCTGGGGGGTGGTGGACCAGGACAGGAGTCAGGAACATAGATGTCGAACCATTCAAACAGCAAGAACAGTTGCTAGTCTCTTAAACAAGAGCTATTGGTTTTTAAGAAAATGCAAAAAAAAAAAAAAAAAAGAATAAAAAAAAAAACAAAGCTGATATTAGGCATAGTTGTATCAATGAGATTAGACCCAGGCAATAGTTGTATCAATGAGATTAGACCCAGGCAATAGTTGTATCAATGAGATTAGACCCAGGCAATAGTTGTATCAATGAGATTAGACCCAGGCAATAGTTGTATCAATGAGATTAGACCCAGGCAATAGTTGTATCAATGAGATTAGACCCAGGCAATAGTTGTATCAATGAGATTAGACCCAGGCAATAGTTGTATCAATGAGATTAGACCCAGGCAATAGTTGTATCAATGAGATTAGACCCAGGCAATAGTTGTATCAATGAGATTAGACCCAGGCAATAGTTGTATCAATGAGATTAGACCCAGGCAATAGTTGTATCAATGAGATTAGACCCAGGCAATAGTTGTATCAATGAGATTAGACCCAGGCAATAGTTGTATCAATGAGATTAGACCAGCTGTTCTCAACCTTTTATGCTCGGCGACCCTTTTTTACAATCCTCCACTTTGACGCGACCCCCCCCCCAACTTACACACACACACAGCAATGGAAGAATAGACAATACCAATCCATATTTTCGATGATCTTAGCCGACCCCTGGCAAATCGTCAATCGACCTCCAAGGGGGTCGCGACCCACAGGTTGAGAACCCCTGGATTAGACCATTCATGTAATTAATTTGTAATATATCAAGACTAACAATAAAAAAAGCATTTATAAAAATTTTAAAAGGGGGAAACGACCTGAATTCGAACTCCTGGCTCAAGCCTTCTCAGGCTTCTCAAGCCAACGCGGTAACCACTTTGGAGAGCCTAGGAACATGGAAGAGTGTAAAGTTATCAATTGTTTCTATAGTCTCGTCCTATTTTTCATGTTCTATTCACTTAGACTCAGACGACGACCTAAAAAAAAAGGGGACTAATTTCAGCTTCTATCATCACTTCAGTGAAGTACACATTTCTTTTCCTTGTTTGAGATACCGAACAAAATAATTCATTATCAATTAACTAATTCTTTTTTTTTATTGATTCTTGTGTTGTCTGGTAAAAGAAATAATTGTGCACAATTTCAGCTTGATCCGAGATCGGGTGTTGGGGAAATAACGTGTACAAACGTGTACAAACAGACAGAAAGACAGACAGAGTGAGTTTAAGCTTTGTAAAAAGTATCTTTGCATCTAGGTTTGAATAGTCGTGTTTGAATAGCCCTCTAAAATCGTGTATAAGAGGAGGTTCCGATTACTAGATACTAATGGTAAAGGGTGAAACCCGAGTTGAAATAGCCATGCGTTAGACATAACAGGCTCCATCGGGAAATCAGTTAGTTCTAATTAGGAATAAAATTGTCACCAATGTATAAATAATGTTATCTTGTACATAAGGGTATATGTCTATATTTATTATAATATGTGTGTCTAAGATATAATGTTATATATGGTGGTCTCCTTATACTTGTATGTAGAGATATATACGAGTAGAATTGAATAAGGCTCAGTCCATTGTATGAAGGCACATTTCTAGACCTTTTTGTGATTGTTTATTTATGTATATCTTAAAGGAATTGTGGGACATGCTGGTATGTGTGTGCGAAGTACGTGTGTGTGAGACAGAGAGAGAGAGAGAGAGTGAGAAAGAGAGAGAGAGACAGACAGGACATATAATGTAACATGCTTCTAGCTGTATGTAGACCTAACTCTAAATCTGCTGTGATAAAAGAGGCGGAGCCTCCACTAACTCTGTACAGAACGTTCGCCATGTCCTGATGTGTTGACGCCAAATTCACCTGGACATGTCTGTTGTCATAATAACACTAACAATAAAAACATAATGTATGCTACTCCAGACTGTCGCTGTGTTTGTATTTCTTCTCGTTCTGTCTGATCGAATAGCCGTTAGAATTTATTTTTTTTATTTTCTCATTCAAAAATTGGGCGGACCGCCCCTTCATTCCCTGCCTTTTCACCCCCATGCTTAAACACATGAACAACTCCTGACATCCTAAAGATTATTTCGTTCTAAACGCACAACAGAAGTGTTTGTTAGATATTCTTTTCATATTTGTTACGAACTTATTTTTAATCAGTTTATAAGTTAACATACAACAACACTAGGACAATACACAATATGCAACAAAATTCCTCATTAGGGCACAGTGTTGTGGGCCGAGAGGATTAAACCGTTTGGCTACCCATCCAAGTGGCTAGAGTTCAACACCCGACTTAAGCATATTTTTTGGAGGTCCTAAATGCAGCATGGAGTACGTTCTTCCGGTTAGCCCGCGGCCCACAAAGGAGATTGGACCACAGAGCAGGCCTTAAGCATGAACGTTGCGCTATAGTGCTTTTAGAACATAGAATGGGATGCCTGAGTCAGCCAGGAAAATCAACAACTTGGCAGAGTTTAAATCAATTATTAACAACCAAAAAAGTCCTCAGATCATTAATATTGGGAGTGTACTTGGTTAACCATCCCATCCTTATATATATATATATATATATATATATATATATATATATATATATATATATATATATATATATATATATATATATATATATGTGTGTGTGTGTGTGTGTGTGTATGTATGTGTGTATGTGTACATTATATTGTTATAATATTGTATATATAGATAGATAGATTGATAGATAGATAGATACTAATAGTACATTTTTAAAAAAAAGGTTTACATAATGGAAAGCACAACACCATAGTTGTCATATCTCTCAATACTGCAAGGTTATTTCTCTTTTTTAAATACAAAATAATTATTTACCACTAATTAATTAACTAATAGACTAGTTTATAATTGTGCAAAATTTCCACTTGATCTGAGAATAGGTGAAAGAAGACAAGACTCCACTGAGACAGACACAGACAGACATTGTGCTAGTAGATAGGCCCTTATGGATTTCAAATTAGAAGCTTGCCTTTAAACAGAACAAAACTAGCTGTAACAAAAATACAATGAGGATGACTAGTTTGTGTTTTCTCTATTGTTAGAACAAAAAAAAGATTGAATGTGTAACAATAGAGAAATGTAGAAACATGTCAAGAAATTATACATTTAATCAAAACCTCCTCTCTCAATCCCTCACACACACACACACACCAAACCTGTGAGGGACGGGTACTACATATGCACCTAACCATCTCCTACTCCTACCCTTTATTTTGAAATAAAGTAAGGATTTATGGCAGGTGAAACCTTATTTGATATGAATAATTAGACGTCAGCTTGACGGTAAGAGAAAATAGTGAATACTATTGGCATGTAAAACAATAACACCACAGGATACGAAAATTAGTTAGTGCCATTACTAGGATTATTATAATTCAATGTGAGCCTGGCTTAACTGGTGTTACTGACTGATTATCTAATTGTTTTTTTTTGTTTTTTCTAAAGGACCAATCTCTCATTCAAGGACTCCAGAATGAGACTTTTCCATTAGATTCAAAGTGTTTAAATGGTGTTCAAGTATATAATATAAAAAAAAAAAACTTCTTATTAAATGTTGTTTCAAAATGAATTCGACGCACATACATACTAAATACATTCTTTCTCATTAAAAAAAAATAACAATTTATTCTCAATACCAGCTTGAATCCCAGAAAACACTTAATTTAGTAATACAAATATTTTTTTTTAAATAATACCGATTACATTTAAATTGAAAAATATAACACGGAGTTATACTTTGTTTGAATAGAGTCTCATGAATTTTCTTTTTTTTTTTTTTACTATTAACAGTGAACAGCTGTAAGAATGGTGTATGTTTATGAAACAATTGCTTGCATATTTTAATTTTAAAAATAAGTTTGCTTTTAGAAAACAAATAAAGTAGCCTTTACATCAGAACTTTGTAATATCTAAAATATCATGGCATCGGATGTTCTAAATCTTTTCTAGTTTTAAAGATCTAAAAGGGATGGACGGACGGACAGAGAGGCCAACGGACAGACAGATGGACGGACGGAGAGACATACCACACAAAGTTGACAGCTGCCTTTTCCCTATCGGGACCGCTAAAAATTTGAAAAGTGTTAGGAGAAAGCATGGGGGGGGGGGGGCAGAGAGAGAGAGAGAGAGAAAGAGAGAGAGAGAGAGAAAGAGAGAGATGGGAAAAGGAGAGGGCAGAAAGAAAGAGGAAGTGATTGAGAGTATAAAAACAAGACTAAATCCATTATTTAAAACTTTTGTTTGTTTCATTACAAAAAGTATGCAGGCTGTCTATCAGTGTAAAGATGAATGAACTGAAAATGTACACGGCTAATCAGAGAGCCAGTCTAGACCTGGCCCAAGTTTCATTCAACTCACTTTGCGACGTCTGCGTCTTTAGTTGACAGTGTGGCTTTGGTAAAGAGATTAATGACACGCTAGAAAAACTACAAATTTGTTTTACTTCAGAAAATAGATAACAAAAAAAATATGGCAGGCCACCGTATATCACGCATGAGAGGTCACTATGTCACACTGATTGTCAATGACAATCTAGAACATCTGAACTAAAATGTCACCCTGACATACACAGTTCTAATTTTGTTGTGGAAATATGGCAGCATACTAAAATCTTAAAAGCATTTGAAACATTGTCAATTTCATTTGTCATCAAACATACCCAGAGTGTGTCTTGAGAAGATGGTTGTGAACAAACATACCCAAAGTGTGTCTTGAGAAGATGGTTGTCATCAAACATACCCAGAGTGTGTCTTGATAAGACGGTTGTCATCAAACAAACCAAGAGTGTGTCTTGATAAGATGGTTGTGAACAAACATACCCAAAGTGTGTCTTGAGAAGATGGTTGTCATCAAACATACCCAAAGTGTGTCTTGAGAAGATGGTTGTCATCAAACATACCCAGAGTGTGTCTTAAGAAGACGGTTGTCATCAAACAAACCCAAAGTGTGTCTTGAGAAGATGGTTGTCATCAAACATACCCAGAGTGTGTCTTGAGAAGACGGTTGTCATCAAACAAACCAAGAGTGTGTCTTGATAAGATGGTTGTCAACAAACATACACAAAGTGTGTCTTGAGAAGATGGTTGTCATCAAAAATACCTTGAGTACTGTCTTGAGAAGATGGTTGTCAACAAACATATACTGAGGGTGTATTGGTAAGATAATTGTCAATACAAATGCTCAGAGGGTTTCTTCATAATGCGTTCTTCAGAATGCGTTTGTCCACAAACATACTCAAATGGTGTCTTGAGAAAGTGTCTGTCGACAAACATACACGGATGTGGATGGTGTCTCGCGAAGGTGGTTGTCTATCAACATACTCTGAGGATTTCTTGAGAAGGTGGTTGTCAATAAACACTCACGAAGGGTGTCTCGCGAATATGTTGCAATCAACACATTCAAAATGTGTCTCGCGAAGATGGTTGCCAACAAACATGCACTGTGTTTCTTGAGAAGGTTGTTGTCAACATGCTTAGATTGTGTCTTGAGAAGGTTGTTGTCAACATGCTTAGATTGTTTCTTGAGAAGGTTGTTGTCAACATGCTTAGATTGTGTCTTGAGAAGGTTGTTGTCAACATGCTTAGAGTGTGTCTTGAGAAGGTTGTTGTTAACATGCTTAGAGTGTGTCTTGAGAAGGTTGTTGTCAACATGCTTAGAGTGTGTCTTGAGAAGGTTGTTGTCAACATGCTTAGAGTGTGACTTGAGAAGGTTGTTGTTAACATGCTTAGAGTGTGTCTTGAGAAGGTTGTTGTCAACATGCTTAGGGTGTGTCTTGAGAAGAAGGTTACCAACCAACATACTCAAACTGTTTCACGCCACCTAGAATACCAACATACTCAAACTGTTTCACGCCACCTAGAATACCAACATACTCAAACTGTTTCACGCCACCTAGAATACCAACATACTCAAACTGTTTCACGCCACCTAGAATACCAACATACTCAAACTGTTTCACGCCACCTAGAATACCAACATACTCAAACTGTTTCACGCCACCTAGAATACCAACATACTCAAACTGTTTCCATACTCAAACTGTTTCACGCCACCTAGAATACCAACATACTCAAACTGTTTCACGCCACCTAGAATACCAACATACTCAAACTGTTTCACGCCACCTAGAATACCAACATACTCAAACTGTTTCACGCCACCTAGAATACCAACATACTCAAACTGTTTCTCGTCACCTAGAATACCAACATACTCAAACTGTTTCACGCCACCTAGAATACCAACATACTCAAACTGTTTCTCGTCACCTAGAATAACAACATACTCAAACTGTTTCTCGTCACCTAGAGGTCTGGCCAAGAACGTAGTCACACAGAACAACGTGAAAGAAATGACCTTTTTTGATTGTCTCACCACAAAATGTTCAACTAGGGTAGACTGACCCATTTGGACCTGTATATAAATACTGACATGTTTCTTTGACAACAATATGCTATAAACTTACTTAGTCTAGACAAATCAATGTTCCAGGCTTACAAACATATTCCTTCAAATACTAACAACAACATAAAATAACAAAGGACAAAAAATATGGCCTCATAAATAATAGCTTTGTGTAAATAGAAATTATTCTTCCAGCGAATACCAAACATGCAACTGTCAAGCAAAGGTAAAGACTGGTCTAGATTTAGGCCCTCGTTGTATACAGGATTAAAGTTATTGAATCTTAACAATACAGTGTTTTTATATCCTACCGTCCAATGATTGCATTCCCTACAATGTGTAAGGGTGGAGGGGTATCCCAATGTTTATTTGAGGCCCCCAAGTTTCATCTTCAACATCTGTTCTATTGTGGGAGCGACGGTTAGAGATGGGGAGGGGCTGGACGTAACACAACTGCTGGAGTGCCCCATCACCCGCCACATAACTTGTGTTTCATCTTTAGCTCTATGCTTTCTCTTTGAGTACAAGACAAGAAAGAAGGGAAACAAGCAAAATATAACAAAAAAATCTTTTAAAAAACAAAAAACAAAGCTTATTTAAAGGGGAAGAACTCCGCCCTTAAAAACTATATATTTCAATAAAGTATAAGTTATTTCCCTTATTCGACTTCAAACAAAATAATTAATTACCAATGATTAATTGACTAATTTGGTATTTTTGTTTATTGATTCATGTTTTGTAAGTTACAATAAATAATTGTTTAAAGTATCAACTTGATCGGAGAATGCGTGTTGGGAGAAATGATTAAAGTACACACTTTTTACCAGACAGACAGACAGACAGAGTGAATTGATATATGCTTGTAAAAAAGTGGATAGTAGTTGTTAAAAAATGCCAATGAGAAAAGGGAGATAAGGATGGAGAGAACAGAGTATACTAGAATGAAAAAGTCTAAGTCATTTGATACAACTCCTCTATTAGCAAACACTCACACACACACAAACATACACATGTATACCTATACTAACACTCGGTAACATGCCTCTCAAATGAACGTTTAACACAGAGTTGATTTCCTTCAGAGTTCTCACACGAGCAGACGTATGCATGTTCCCTAGCAGCTAGCTCAGGGCCTGGCGTGGCTGCTGATCCCATGACTTTGATTTGCTCTGGTAGTAAGAAATCAAGTCAATGAAGTGTAGGAGACAAGATGACTGCCGACACACCTGACCTCCTAGCATAAGGTGGACGCAATCAGAAATAAAAAGCACATGAATTTGACACAAGGGTATGGCAAAGCATCGCTGAGAGAGAGAGAGGGTTTAGAGAGAGAGAGAGAGTGGAGATTGCGAGAAGAGAGACAGAGAAGAAGAGGGGCGATGAAGAAGAGTGTCCTAATTAATTCCAGGTATTCACACTTAGCTAACCAGTAATTCAATTATCAACCAAAGGTATTGGAGGTATTGAACTGAATCAGACATAGACCCAAGCCCACTGGGCGAAAGAGGCGGGGGGGGGGGGGGAGGACGTAAACTTGATCAGTGATTATTTAATTACGCCATGAGCCTGGAGGGGGTGAGAACAAGGATCGGGTCAGGCTTGGCTGCCTGTGAGTTAGTTATCTGTCAAGCTAATGAGAACTTGGGGAAGACTTGCCTAGCCCGCGGTCTCTGTTGGAATGCTGCTAAGGGTTTGGAAGAAAGAAGTGGGTGACAGAAGTCGAGTCCGGGACTGGCATTGTGTCGACTGACAGGCAAACTGATACGTCATAGAGATGTGTACATGGTAGAGAAGCAAACTGATACGTCATAGATATGTGTACATAGTAGACAGTCAAACTGATACGTCACAGAGATGTCTACATGGTAGAGAGGCAAACTGATACGTCATAGAGATTTCTACATGGTAGACAGGCAAACTGATACGTCACAGAGATGTCTACATGGTAGATAGGCAAACTGATACGTCATAGAGACGTGTAAATGGTAGACAGGTAAAAACTGATACGTCATAGAGATGTGTACATGGTAGACAGGCAAACTGATACGTCATAGAGATGTCTACATGGTAGAGAAGTAAACTGATACGTCATAGAGATGTGTACATGGAAAAGAGGCAAACTGATACGTCATAGAGATGTCTACATGGTAGACAGGCAAACTGATACGTCATAGAGATGTGTACATGGTAGAGAGTCAAACTGATACGTCATAGAGATGTCTACATGGTAGAGAGGCAAACTGATACGTCACAGAGATGTCTACATGGTAGACAGGCAAACTGATACGTCATAGAGATGTGTACATGGTAGAGAGTCAAACTGATACGTCATAGAGATGTCTACATGGTAGAGAGGCAAACTGATACGTCATAGAGATGTCTACACGGGAAGAGAAGTATATTGATACATCCTAGAAATGTCTAAATCTTAGAGATAGATACACTTAAGAGATGGCTACATTTTAGAGAACTATACTGATTCGTCCTAGAAATGTGTACATCTTAGAGGGAATATAATTTTAAAAACAAATCGAAAGGGTTAGCCATAGAGATTAAATGCGAAGATTATGAAGTGTTTTAGTACTGTAGCACCAAGGAAACTAATGAAGTGCTAAGATTATGAAGTGTGGTAGCACCAAGGAAATCGATAAAGTGCTAAAATGATTATGCCAACCCACCACCCCCAGGAGCCAAATACGTTTTCCAAAAGTGTGTCAAGGGGCCGGTTCAAAACCTTTTCGTTCCTTTACATTTGTTTAAAACCTGCTGATCGAAGCACTGGGGGTCACGGGCTGAAAGAAACTAAAATGTACCAGTCTCAAACTTCTTATGGCATGCGCTCATACATTTTTACAGATAATCTATTAATGTACATCTGTATAAAGCAGTTTAGTAAATAGTGTTAGATTTATGTTATTTCTTTCTATTCAAACTGAATAGAAACAGGCAAAGTCTACCTGATAGCAGCACAAACAAGAAAAGCGATGTTCCACTATGTTCAATGAAGAGAGGGAATTGAATACAAAGCCATCCCGACCCGAGCGTTACCAACATCAGTACCACGTACAACTACTCAAGTACCACGTACAACTACTCAAGTACCACGTACAACTACTCAAGTACCACGTACAACTACTCAAGTACCACGTACAACTACTCAAGTACCACGTACAACTACTCAAGTACCACGTACAACTACTCAAGTACCACGTACAACTACTCAAGTACCACGTACAACTACTCAAGTACCACGTACAACTACTCAAGTACCACGTACAACTACTCAAGTACCACGTACAACTACTCAAGTACCACGTACAACTACTCAAGTATCACGTACAACTACTCAAGTACCACGTACAACTACTCAAGTACCACGTACAACTACTCAAGTACCACGTACAACTACTCAAGTACCACGTACAACTACTCAAGTACCACGTACAACTACTCAAGTACCACGTACAACTACTCAAGTACCACGTACAACTACTCAAGTACCACGTACAACTACTCAAGTATCACGTACAACTACTCAAGTACCACGTACAACTACTCAAGTACCACGTACAACTACTCAAGTACCACGTACAACTACTCAAGTACCACGTAACACTACCAAGTACAACGTACAACTACTCAAGTACCACGTACAACTACTCAAGTACCACGTACAACTACTCAAGTACAACGTACAACTACTCAAGTACAACGTACAACTACTCAAGTACCACGTAACACTACTCAAGTACCACGTACAACTACTCAAGTACCACGTACAACTACTCAAGTACCACGTACAACTACTCAAGTACCACGTACAACTGCTCAAGTACCACGTACAACTACTCAAGTACAACGTACAACTACTCAAGTACCACGTACAACTACTCAAGTACCACGTACAACTACTCAAGTACCACGTACAACTACTCAAGTACCACGTACAACTACTCAAGTACCACGTAACACTAATCAAGTACACGTACAACTAATGAAGTACCACGTAACACTAATCAAGTACCACGTACAACTACTGAAGTACCACGTACAACTACTCAAGTACCACGTACAACTACTCAAGTACCACGTACAACTAATCAAGTACCACGTACAACTACTCAAGTACCACGTACAATTACTCAAGTACCACGTACAACTACTCAAGTACCACGTACAACTACTCAAGTACCACGTACAACTACTCAAGTACCACGTACAACTACTCAAGTACCACGTACAACTACTCAAGTACCACGTACAACTACTCAAGTACCACGTACAACTATGAAGTACCACGTAACACTAATCAAGTACCACGTACAACTAATGAAGTACCACGTAACAATAATCAAGTACCACGTACAACTAATGAAGTAGCACGTACAACTAATGAAGTACCACGTAACACTAATCAAGTACCACGTACAACAAATGAAGTACCACGTAACACTAATCAAGTACCACGTACAACTAATGAAGTACCACGTAACAATAATCAAGTACCACGTACAACTAATGAAGTAGCACGTACAACTACTCAAGTACCACGTACAACTACTCAAGTACAACGTACAACTAATCAAGTATCACATACAACTAATGAAGTACCACGTACAACTAATGAAGTAGCACGTACAACTACTCAAGTACCACATACAACTAATGAAGTACCACGTACAACTAATGAAGTACCACGTACAACTAATCAAGTACCACGTACAACTAATGAAGTAGCACGTACAACTACTCAAGTACCACGTACAACTACTCAAGTACAACGTACAACTAATCAAGTATCACATACAACTAATGAAGTACCACGTACAACTAATGAAGTACCACGTACAACTAATCAAGTACCACATACAACTAATGAAGTACCACGTACAACTAATGAAGTACCACGTACAACTTATGAAGTAGCACGTACAACTACTCAAGTACCACGTACAACTACTCAAGTACAACGTACAACTAATCAAGTATCACATACAACTAATGAAGTACCACGTACAACTAATGAAGTAGCACGTACAATTACTCAAGTACCACATACAACTACTCAAGTACCACGTACAACTACTCAAGTACCACGTACAACTAATCAAGTATCACATACAACTAATGAAGTACCACGTACAACTAATGAAGTACCACGTAACACAACTCAAGTACCACGTAGAACTACTCGAGTACCACCTATAACTTATCAAGTAGGAGAATGAACAGAAGCACATATTAATTTAAAGAAAGAATCGACAACAGCTCCACCAAAGTCAGGGAATGAACTCCAGTGCCAACAAGGCCAGAAAATTAACATTGTGTAGATCAAGATGTTACCATTGCAAATATCTATCTCCAGTAACCCGTGTATTTATGAGATTTACGAACATAATATATAGTATACTGCTATCATAAACAATAATCTTACACAGTGGATCATTTGATGACTTTTGTAAAACGGAAGTAGTAGCGATGTGTCTATATGCTGTGCTCTGGTACCGTTGTTAGCCATAATTTAAATAGGTTTACTTTTACAACAATGTATATTATTTGGTGAAGGATTATTTGCATAATTCAACATCGACATAAAAAAGCGTGATGGTTTTTTTCCCCTTCTGTCTTTGCTTGAAAGGTTGCGCAATTTCCTTTGTGTCTGGGGGCTACAACATTACAGGCCTTTGTTGCCTTCTTTGTATTTGATTGATTTCTTGTGTCCATGCCGCTTGTTGTAGACAACCGGACGTTCCTCGAGTCAGACAGAGGCTCATAGTTTCTTATATAAACTATACACCACACAATGAAACCATTACACACAGAGGGGATTTCTTTTATGGTGGGGAGGGGGGGGGGGAAATAAGAAAGTAGGTGTCCGGATACACCATGTAGCACGCATAAGAGACGGAGTCTGACCAAGTTGAACAGAGTTATTGAACACTCAAGTCAATGTGATTCTTCTTTGTGATGCGTGCGAAACAATTTCAATATAATGACAATACAAATTAAAGACAGCATTCGAAGTATATTTGAAAGTATTTTTTATAGACAATTATTTGTACAATTTTGCAATATTTTCTTCCATGACAGGTGGTTATTTACAGGCGGTAATTTACAGGCGGTAATTTACAGGCGGTAATTTACAGGCGGTAATCCACATTGATCTCCATAGATTCATAGTTGTGGAAAGCTAAACATAAAACTATAAGAATGGCAAACAGTTCAGACATTATTGCATACCTTCTACTATTCTCGAATCGGAAAACATTTCTGTGTAGATTGAGATATTACATCAAGTTTGACAAAAAAAGGGAGAGGGGGTGGTGTGTTCGAATTTCAGTGAAAACTGTGATTTTACAGCTCTAGGATGTCTTAGGACATCCCTAGGTCTACAGACACACACAAAACTGGTAAAGACAGTTGTTCGTTTCACTGGGCACATGAAACCTTCGTTAACTGTTTGCCACAGAAACATTTAACATCATCTGCCCCCATACATCGACAGGTTTTAGAGGGGTAAACTGACTTTTTTTAAATACTACATTAACTCTTTCTCTTCTAACTGACGATACCAACGTTGATTCCACCAGAACGTGGTTAATAATTACGGAAAGATAGAATTATATTTGCGTTAAATTGAAAACAAAAAGTTTTCTCTTCATAGCATAAATTAGTCCCAAATTGACCCGATATGTCTGACAGTTCCAGGTTAAACAGGTGCAATTCGTTGCAGACGTGCTGAAGATCTTATGACCTGGCCACGACTCCCCCATTAAATACATATAATTAGACCTTGGAGATGCAAATGTTCAAAGATAGAGAAATAAACACACAAAAAAGCAATTCCCAATTCCAATCTTTGGCTAAATGAAGAAACAAACAAACAAGAACTATCCAATTCAAGCCACAGGCGCCAGTGACAATGAAATCAACCAACACATTGAACGAACAAATCTACACGTGACCTAATGGTAACTGCAGCCAACGAAAAAAGTGACAGAATTCATTTAGACATCCTTGGCATTGTTTGTTTATTGTTGTTTTTTTTTTAAACTTGAAGCTAAACTAGAATGCTAATAGTCCAAGTAAAAGAAAAAGTTTAGTTTATGTTTTATATCTGTGTACATGTTTTACATCGAAGTCAAACACAAGCAAGAGGAACGCTTGTTGTGTATCAAATACATCATCAGAAATACTCACGTAAGCGAGGACTTCCCGTGTTCAAAAACCCTAGGCTAAACCATGTGGTTTTCTTGGCTAAGCAAAAATCAATATTCTGCTAAGGACTTTTATTAAACAAATATCTGCATGTACGTGTGTGTGTGTGTAATAATGATACGCGCATCAAGATACGCGCATACAAATGCACAACAATAAAAAAAAGCGCTCTGTTGAGAGAGCAGTTCACAACAATCGTCTGAAGCAAGATTTATATGCATGCTTACAAAAAAAAAAAAACAATAGAAATAGTACAAGGTGATTTGTTCTACGCCCCACAGCAGGAAAACAGCAAACTGAAGTTGATGAAAGTTCTAGACAGAAATAACATGTCATTAAGTTGCGAAGAAAGTACTACTCGCTTCAAGTTGGAAGAGCATGAATACAGATAGATTTAAATGTGTACCAAGTTGCCTATTACTTTCAGTCGATGTGTGAGGACCTAATGGCAGAGAATTACATCCAAAACTATCATTCAACGTCTCCGCATTCCTCCTCCTCTTTCTTCCCCGAATAGCACAACCACTTTCTTTCCCAGCATATCACCTGCACAACCACCGTCTTCACCCAAACATCTCAAACACAACCACTTTCTTTCCCAGCACATCACCAACACAACCACCTTCTTTCCCAGCATATCACCTGCACAAACAACTTCTTTCCCAGCATATCACCAACACAAACACCTTCTTTCCCAGCATATCACCTGCACAACCACCTTCTTTCCCAGCATATCACCTGCACAACCACCTTCTTTCCCAGCATATCACCAACACAAACACCTTCTTTCCCAGCATATCACCTGCACAACCACCTTCTTTCCCAGCATATCACCTGCACAACCACCTTCTTTCCCAGCATATCACCAACACAACCACCTTCTTTCCCAGCATATCACCTGCACAACCACCTTTTTTTTCCCAGCATATCACCAACACAACCACCTTCTTTCCCAGCATATCACCAACACAAACACCTTCTTTCCCAGCATATCACCTGCACAACCACCTTCTTTCCCAGCATATCACCTGCACAACCACCTTTTCTTTCCCAGCATATCACCTGCACAACCACCTTCTTTCCCAGCATATCACCTGCACAAACACCTTCTTTCCCAGCATATCACCTGCACAAACACCTTCTTTCCCACATATCACCTGCACAACCACCTTCTTTCCCAGCATATCACCTGCACAACCACCTTCTTTCCCAGCATATCACCTGCACAACCACCTTCTTTCCCAGCATATCACCTGCACAAACACCTTCTTTCCCAGCATATCACCTGCACAACCACCTTCTTTCCCAGCATATCACCTGCACAACCACCTTCTTTCCCAGCATATCACCAACACAACCACCTTCTTTCCCAGCATATCACCTGCACAACCACCTTCTTTCCCAGCATATCACCTGCACAACCACCTTTTTTCCCAGCATATCACCTGCACAACCACCTTCTTTCCCAGCATATCACCAACACAACCACCTTCTTTCCCAGCATATCACCTGCACAACCACCTTCTTTCCCAGCATATCACCTGCACAAACACCTTCTTTCCCAGCATATCACCTGCACAACCACCTTCTTTCCCAGCACATCACCAACACAAACACCTTCTTTCCCAGCATATCACCTGCACAACCACCTTCTTTCCCAGCATATCACCAACAACACAAACACCTTCTTTCCAGCTATACCGCACAACACCTTCTTTCCAGCATCACAACACAACACCTTCTTTCCCAGCATATCACCACACAACACCTTCTTCACAAACACCTTCTTTCCCAGCATATCACCTGCACAACCACCTTCTTTCCCAGCATATCACCAACACAAACACCTTCTTTCCCAGCATATCACCTGCACAACCACCTTCTTTCCCAGCATATCACCTGCACAACCACCTTCTTTCCCAGCATATCACCAACACAAACACCTTCTTTCCCAGCATATCACCTGCACAAACACCTTCTTTCCCAGCATATCACCAACACAACACTTCTTTCCCTCACCTCACAAACACCTTCTTTCCGCATATCACCTGCACAACCACCTCTTTCCCTCACCTCACAACAACTTTAGCATATCACCTGCACAACCACCTTCTTTCCCAGCATATCACCAACACAACCACCTTCTTTCCCAGCATATCACCTGCACAGCCACCTTCTTTCCCAGCATATCACCAACACAAACACCTTCTTTCCAGCATATCACCAACACAACACCTTCTTTCCAGCATATCACCTGCACAACCACCTTCTTTCCAGCATATCACCGCACAACCACCTTCTTTCCCAGCTATCATTACAACTTCTTTCCGCATATCACCTGCACAACCACCTTCTTTCCTCACCTGCACAACCACCTTCTTTCCCAGCATATCACCAACACAACCACCTTCTTTCCCAGCATATCACCTGCACAACCACCTTCTATCCCATATCACCAACACAACCTTCTTTCCCGCATATCACCAACACAAACACCTTCTTTCCCATATCACCAACACAACCACCTTTTTTGCACTTCTACGGTACAACCACTTACTTTCCCTTACCTCTCATTACAACCTCCTTTTTTGCACTTCTACGGTACAACCACTTACTTTCCCTTACCTCTCATTACAATCACCTACTTTTTCCGCACAACCATCTCTACTATCGACATTTACTTTCGTCCTCGTCTTGTCCTGACGCTAACTAAAATCAACTATAACCATCGTTTTCCCTATCGCCTCTATCAGAACCCAACATCCAATGAACGCCATCAAAAAAGTCCCACTTTGGATCGATTTTAAGCTATTGGAGAAATTGGGCTGAAGCCTGTAGGATTTAACTCTTAGATCCATTTTTTTTGTTTTAATGGAACCCGAACAAAAAACAAAACAAAAAAAGATGTTTCTGTGAGGTAAAGACAACTCTATCTCTCATCAACTTCACTTTTGCCTCCCTTTCTGTGTGTGTACTTCGTATAGATAATGAGGCAAGAATGTTAGGGTTATGCTAGAGCTTAAGCAACTTGTTAATAGGTGTAGATATAACGGGGGGAAATGAACAAGAAAAAAAAACATGAGTAAGCTAATGTAAGCCATTTGGAGGCGGAAGTTAGCTTTAAGAGGACTCTACGTCTGTACCACCACTTCTTTCCCGCACACCTTTATCTAAACACACACACCCACGAGCCTGAGGTGCCAATACAACATAGCTCTACTGGACACAGAACTGGACAAAGCTGGAAGTGAGCTAATTGCTGGCCACGCTCAAAGGCGAGGCAAGGCAGAATATAAACGAACGTAATTACCGAAAGGGGGGGGGGGGGGGAGACGTGAGGATGCCGGGAAATCTATTCAACAGAAAGAGCTGTCACGTGTCACACGTGACGTCAGAGCAGTACCAACGTTAACCACGCCCACTGGAAAAGAAATACTTTTTTGGGTCACAAGCCCCTTTTCTAAATGTACTACGTGTGTGTGAGTGTAGGTCAGTGTGGGTCCAATGTTGCATCCTAAGCTTGGTTTGTGTGATAGATACCTAGATAAAAAAAAAAAGTTTTCAATGTCTTAAAAGAATACTTTTAAGTAATTATATCAGACCTTGCGATCTATCGGACAGACCATGTAAAGTTTATCTGTTACTATGGCCAAAGTTAACGAGAATACCATGTGGCCAGCACAACAACCTTTATTTCCCCAACTAATGTCAGGTACTTATTAGAGTTGGCGAACTCAGGGTCTTCCTAGAAATCCCGAAATTCAAAATCCCAGCCTACAATTTTTCAATTGTAAATTATTGTTTTCGTTGTCCAACATGTTTGCATCAGGGAATCTAGTGTGTGTATGTGTTTTGTTTGAAATAAATTATTTTTCCATGAATTTTACGAGTAAGCATCAAATGAACGCTTGTATGGTAGTACGAAACAATGTATTTGTCCAACGAGGAGAGAGAGAGTGAGAGAGAGAGAGAGAGAATAATGATCATACTATTTTAGAAGTGCAAAACAAAATAGATACCAATAAAGACCGGGAAGTTGTTTTTTTCACCCCAGAAAACTATGTCGATTTAAATCTCAAAGTCTAAGAGTCATCTCTCTCGCTATTTAGACTTTAAACTGATTGAGATAGATGGAGAAAAACAGAGAAGGACAGGACGTACAGACAGAAAAGATAGATAGATAGATAGATAGATAGATAGATAGATAGATAGATAGATAGATAGATAGATAGATAGATAGATTAGATAGATAGATTTCTGATTTAGCTGAACAGTTTTTAGTGTCTCAAACAGGACTCTTCTCTCGCACAGAGAAACTGTCTCACTCACCTTTATCTCAGATTTACCTCACTGGATCTCACATCTTGTTTCATTGATCACCACCACCCCCCCTTTTTTCTCATATAGAAACGTCTATCCACATTCCCTTGGTGTTTGAATTTCAAGCCATGGGGGGGGGGGGGGGGGGGCGGTTCTACTGAACTCATTTCGGGTGTCTAAAGCGCGAGGAAGCATCTCTTTTATTCTTTAAAGTTCTCCGAATTGGAGAAATCTAACAGAAAGATAGAGCAATATGTTTTACATTTTTGTTTTGACATAAAGTGCCGGATAGATATAGGTAAATATCGGGATCATTTGACATGAAATGGATACTTAAGTGTAGCAACTGTTAATAAGTTTACAGGAGAGCACAACTTTTGTTCGGTCAGTTTACAGCAGCAACAGCAACACGATCAGAAGCATTAGCAGCAGCCTTGAAAGGATTAACAACAACCACAGCAGCAGACGCAAGAACAGCATATGCGGAAGCAGCAACAACATCAGCTGCATAAATAAGCTCAGAAGTATTGAAGCAGACCAGCAGACCAGCAGAAGTACCAACACACCAACACACCTGCACGTTGTACCATTTCTCCTTCTTTACAGTGGACACGAATCTTGACATTGGATGTTTCGGAAACTGTTCATTAATATCAATCCAGGAATGAAGTGCTTTATGTATTGGCCAACGGTTAGGGTTAAAACTGTTAAAAGGCATCAGACTAACGACCACTAACGACCATTTTAACCCAGTCATTGAAATACTGTGACTAAACAAAATGAATGGAATCCTTCTCAGCACCTGGCTACACCATGACTGAAGGAAACATGGCGGCACCACTGGCAGATCTGGGGATAGGGTAGGTTGGAGTCGGAATAAAATTTTAAAAAATTCACAATTTGTTTACGAAATTATTTTTTTTTTAAGAGTATGTTCTAATTACTTATATTTCACCAATTTTTTTATTTTGTTACCCAGGGCCGGTCTTAGGCCACTGTGGGACCCGCACTTTCATAGGCCCCGCGAGAATTCTAGGTGTATAAATTATTACATTAAACCATTTTAATTTATTACTAAAGGGTTCCTCGATTTCTCCTGAAATTATAACATATACGAAAAAGTGAAAATGAACATCTCCTGAAATTATTAAAACCTGGAAACTGATGCCAATCTCCTTATAACAGACAAAATTGTCATTTCAGGGTGTCATTCAATATGGAAAACGCCAATCCTACTCGCAATTTAAAAAAAAAACAGCATTTTCAGCTTTCATTTAATGAAAATGTAATAATAAGGCGAATTTTAACCAAAACAAGAAGTTCAAATACTTCATTTACTTGAATAGTCACTGGCCTAGAAATATAAATCTAAATCTATCTCTCGACTTCTTCAGAATAACAACCACAACAACGATATTTGGCTAGTCGAGAGTCAATCTTAAAGGTAGATCTGAATGTTTATTGGCTTTTTGTTTTTGTTGGACAACTACTATCTACTGGAGATGGCTCGTAAAGTTAATTTAACGGTGATTTTTTATTTTGTAAAGTATAAATAAAATGCAAAGACGAATTTATTTTCTAATACAAAATCTTAATTTTCACGTATTATCCTTATCAAACCCAAATCAGGCCCTGCGCAATCCGTTTCGCATAGGGCCCCGCAACCTGTAGGTCTGGCCCTGATGTTACCCCCTCCCCTCTGTGGAGGTGGATGAGGCCGATTGATAATCTTTCAAATATCTTTATAATATTTACCACATTGCTAGTTCAACCCATTTTTATTATGGCGTCCCCCCCCCCCACACACCTTATGATATATTTTGAACACAGTTAGTTATATATCTGATTGATATTTTAGCCCATTTTATACTATGTAGGGTTGTCATTACCATGTTGGGTTGTGGAAGGGGCGGTAGACGGATTCGCCTCCCCCCTTCCAAAGATCTTTTCTTTTTAAGTTTTTATCTCTGGCCATCAAAATGTCACAAACGTTTCAGTCTAAAATATTGATCTATTAAAAGACAGCAATGAGATCACTAGATGTAAGTTATACACATCACACCTAAAGTGCGCTTGGCGAAAAGAACAACGGCTAAGAGGATTGTAAGATTGTATGTCCAACCCGTGCAATCGTTACTTCACCTGTTGCCACAGACGTCTCCATGATGTCATTAGCAAGAAAGTCAGGGGATACTATCCATAATGGAATGATTACACCGACTGGGGTTTACTTCCCTTGATTACATCGAGCACTCCCCTTTTCCCGTCAGCATGAATAATGTATGCAGGAGAGAGGCAAATCGGGGGGGGGGGGGGGGGAGAGGGGGAGAGGTTAAAACATCAGTGCTCTCTTTGATCTCTTCCTCAGCAGCTTACATTCACACTGGTTTGTTTCATTGGTATTGAGTTAGACAATGGTAGAAGTACATCCACTTTGGTGGTGCTATCATGTACACGCTGTACACAATGTTACACAAGTACATCCACTTTAGTGATGCTATCGTGTACACGATGTACACAATGTTACACAAGTACATCCACTTTGGTGGTGATATCATGTACAAGCTGTACACAATGTTACACAAGTACATCCACTTTAGTGGTGCTATCGTGTGCATGCTGTACACAATGTTACACAAGTACATCCACTTTGGTGGTGCTATCATGTACACGCTGTACACAATGTTACACACGTACATCCACTTTGGTGGTGCTATCGTGTACACGCTGTACACAATGTTACACACGTACATCCACTTTGGTGGTGCTATCGTGTACACGCTGTACACCATGTTACTTATCATTCACATTATTCATTTTAATATCTCCGTATAAATATCATAATATTATTCATATATTTAAAATCATAATCACATAGTTTTTTACATAATATGCACCTACGTGCGCATGATGTGTCTGTTAGGCTGAATCTATGGACTAATGTATTATAAAGCAAAAAGAAACATAATTATTCTCTAATACACACACACATTTTAATTAAAATTATACTTAGCTACCTTAACATTTGAAATATCTAATAATACATAATTAAGTCGTGACACATCTTACAGTGTCTTTAAGATTGTAGAGACATGTCTGTGATATAGTGATACTCAGTACAGTGGTTAGTGGCTGTACCTTGTATACCCTGGAGACGCACTACATATTTTTTGTAATAGATTGTATTTATGTCATTGTGACCCATTATTTTCATGTAAAATATAGTTTTGAACATATTTTAATAAGATATTGTATTTGTTCTGCGTGTCAAACTGAGTGGAAGTTGGACCTCTACTGGAGTTGTGATCTACTTGTCGGGATTCTCAACTGTTACTGGATGTTCCTTGTCGTCACCACTCTTATCTTCTTGGTGTTAGGCAGAGTCCATCTTCTTGGTGTTAGGCAGAGTCTCATCTTCTTGGTGTTAGGCAGAGTCTATCTTCTCAGGAGAAAGCACGGATAAGTTGTTTTTTTTTTTTTTTTTTTTGGGGGGGGGGGGGGGGGGGGGTTGCTACTAACAATACATCTTGTACTTTTATTGTGTGTAAATTCTGAGGATAGAGACTAGGTTGTCAAAAAATTCGCAGGCATTAGGATTTACATGAGTAGAATTACACAGGTAGGTAAAGGAACAGAAGGAAGATTATGAGAAGGCCCAGATATTACAGAAATCTGAAAGAGAAAGACTTGAAAAAGAAATCTGAAAGAGAAAGACTTAGAACAGAAAGCTGAAAGAGAAAGATTTAGAACAGAAAGCTGAAAGAGAAAGACTTAGAACAGAAATCTGAAAGAGAAAGACTTAGAACAGAAATCTGAAAGAGAAAGACTTAGAACAGAAAGCTGAAAGAGAAAGACTTAGAACAGAAAGCTGAAAGAGAAAGACTTAGAACAGAAAGCTGAAAGAGAAAGATTTAGAACAGAAAGCTGAAAGACAAAGACTTAGAAAATAACAGAATGCTGAAGAACAGTCAAGATTTGAAAGAGAGGAAAGGCTCAAGAAGGAACACATAGCTGAGAAGGAATGTATCAAGTAGGAACACATAGCTGAGAAGGAATGTATCAAGTAGGAACACATAACTGAGAAGGAATGTATCAAGTAGGAACACATAGCTGAGAAGGAATGTATCAAGTAGGAACAAATAGCTGAGAAGGAATGTATCAAGTAGGAACACATAGCTGAAAAGGAATGTATCAAGTTGGAACACATAGCTGAGAAGGAATGTATCAAGTTGGAACACATAGATGAGGACGTTTCAAAAAGAAGGAACTTGAAAGATGGAAAGAAAGAGAAGCCGTAGACTTCTACTTGAGCCAAAACTTGGAACCCTAAATAAACATGGATAAAAGATAAACTCAACATTAATTCTTAGTTTTGAATACATTCTGGAGCTATTTAGCTTTCAAATGTGTGATTTTGAGCATACATAGTGTCGGGAATGAAATAACAACACATGTATATGAAATCTTTTTTTTTTTTTTGTATTCTCTCTCTCTCTCTCTCAATCCTTGTTTCTGTACATTGTTGAAGGTTTGACTCCTTTGTAATACACATCCACTACTTAATATCAAGATTTTTGTTTTGGCGCATGAAATCAACCAACAAGAATGAGCCAATGAAACGTGGCCTGGCAATACCTGATCTCAAAATGTAAAGTTCCTTTTTTTTTTTCTCTTTCTATGTTTGAAAACAAATCTAGCTCTTGAAAAAAATTCGAGGAAACAAATACTCTTGCTGTTGTTTCTTGGATTTAATGAAGTTTTCAGAACAGCATATCTGTTCGAAACATGACAATTTAGACTGCGACTTGAATTTGATATCGATGACTTTGTATTCCATTTCTAGGTGTGTAATGTTCCTAGCATCAATACGTATTGTTCCTTTTGTTGAAAGTGCTTAGAATTAGCTATTCTTTGCTTTTGATGTTTCAAGAATTACATTTGTGTTCCTTTCTTTCGGTAATGTCCACTTCAATGTGTAGTTACACCAACAGATCCACTTGTCATTAAAGAAAACACAAAATGACACCGGCAATAAAAATGGATGAAGATCTATGTTAGTTACAGTGACCTTTTTTTATTCAATCTTCCGAGTCTCGCCAGGTGTAACTGACTTTAGCTGAAACATTTGTAGTTCACCTTCGTTTGTCTCCCCTTTCCTCAGCTTTACGAACGGTTTTGTTTTGTTTTGCTTAGTTTGAATATGTTGAACAAGGTTTCAAAATAAAAATAGAGGCGTTACAAAGAACAGAGGCGTTGTTAAGAAACAGTGGCGTTACTTAAAAACAAAGGGGCGTAAGTGGCGTAGGAAAGAAGCAGAAGCGTTAGATTGTAATGTATCGAAAGAGAACAGAGTCAGGGGACGTTACGACCAAACAACTCAGCGGATAAGTATGTACCATTAATACAAATAATAATAATTATTATTATTCTTAAAAATACTCGCCACAAGAGATTGTCGAGTCTACTGATCACTTATTTTAATGGGAAATGCCTATTTTGACTGATAAAATGTTAGATTTTCCTGCCAGAAGGCGGTACTGCTGCAAACCAGCCACATCACCAGAAAATTCCTCAGTGGACATTGAGACAGCGACTACAATGAATTTTGTTTCTATTTAACGAAAACCGACACTGGCAGTGCCACAGAATGAATATTCGTTAGTTTCTAACTTAATAATATAATAATCTTTATTCGTTAGTTTCTAACATAATAATATAATAATCTTTATTATCCGTGAGGGAATTTCAATTGTGCATTACAAAAAAAAAAAAAAAAATACGCGATTAGAGCAAACATTTGTACAATAGCACACAAGAAATACGTTCATACCCCAGTTTCTCTAGTTTCTTTAACATTTCATGCGAAATTCACAACAGTCAGTTCTATATTGTTCAACGATTTAATAGCCAAAGGATTTGTTTTTGTGATCGGTGTCTTATATTTTCTTTGGGAGTAGGTGGGTTGTGGGCGAAGTTGTATCTCGTGTGTCATGTTGTTGAGTTGTAAGGTCCTCCACATCCCCTTCATCTAAAGTTTCTGGCCGTCACGAATCACGTTGACTGGAAGAAAATGTTCGGATGAGTTTACGAAAGAACTTTAAGTTTTGAGGAGAAAGTATTGATTGTTAGAGCGATAGGAGGAACGATGAGATCGAAGTGTCCCATTCACGTCATTGGACTAGGTATTCTACGCACATTGGTTGCTGGTCAAATAGAACGTCTTCACTACACGCACTGGTTTCATTCTTTCTTTCAGAGTGTTAGAATGCCTAGCTGTAATCCTGTCGGCGAGTGGCTGGGCAGTGCTTCGCGAGTAGCCAAAGATCAAACCCTAGACACGCCTGTTACCCCCCCCCCCTCATAGCTGTTATGGACCACAGTATCTAAAATATGTGTGGGTGTGCGAGAGTGTGTGTGTAAATATCAAGGCTCTTTACAAGGCATGAGACAATCAATGGACCTCATTCACCAGTTGTAAACAAACAACACTGTACACGGTGCTTTCCTATCTCTTCTTTACAACTTACGACCTAATTTTATTCAACAATGGTTATCACGTGACAGTTTTTTTTCCTCGTTCCTTTATCAATAGTCATCACTTAACGTTTTGATGAATGATTTGCCCACTAAAAGTTGATCACAGTAATCTTCTCTTTGCTTACACCTCGACTTCCGGTTTACGTTCTGGAATGATCAAATAAAGAAAAGGAGAAAAAGTGAAGAGAAGATATGGAGAAATGTGGTGGAGGTATCATGGGAAGTAAAGAAAAACATTAGAAAATGAAAAAAAAAAAGATTGGAAGAAATTTTGGAAATTATGACACAACAATAAAAAGATTCATAGTGAAAGTTCCCTGTCGCCAATCAATTGATAAATGAGAATTTGAGTCTACAGTGTTCAAATGCGCGCACAAAATATTAGATGCTTTTAAAAATATACATTTAGCTTATCTCTACTTCCGTAGTCTGTACATCGGATACACCAAAAAGAATTTTCATAGATTTGCCTCCATGAACGAACATCTCTTCTAAATAAATCTAGATGTATTCATTGAATAAGCATCTTTCTTTTCCAAGACTGGAACAAAACATTGAGATAATTCGAAACCTGAAGGCATCGAGGTTTGACAGTATTTCTTGACAATTTCATTGGTTTTTAGGGCCATCTTGCTTACAATGTAATCTCTTCTAAATACTTGTGTGCTATGTGTGGCTGAGTGGCTAGAACCCCTTGTCAACCTATCAATTGGGCGCGAGTTCAAAACCCAACATGAGCTGAGATGTGGAGTTGTGTTTTCTGAGAGCTTAAAGGCAGCACGGAAACTTTCCTGATACCTTCTTCCCCCCCCCCCAACTGGTTCACAACAGAGACTGGGCCATAGCGCTCTGGGCATGTTATAGGCACGAAAGATGCACTATAGAAAAACAATTTAAAAACAATCACAAATTAGTGGTACGCTATATGTAGTTTATCATAACCTAACCCAATATTTCTTTGAAAAGATAAACAACTCTAAAGTTTTGAAAACAAAAACAAAAAACTAATTTATGTAGACCAATTATAGTAGAAGCAAAATAGTTGTCACACGATGTAAATGCACATATAAAAACACTGTAAAAAAAAATTATTATTAAGACAATATTTGTAACTAGATTATTATTTGTCAATGTGAAAGTTACGACGTCTGCCTCATTCTCACAGTGTATTATCTCCTCTTGAGCCCACGCTCCAAGATCACATATTCAAACCCTACGAGAAATTCGGAGAGCAGAACGCACACAAAAAAAATATGCCGAATACAGCCCTAAGGGCCACGACCGTTCCACCATAAATATACGTGACTGTGGAGTTATGGGTCATTATATCGCTCTTCAGTCTTAGAAAACACTTACCTCACATGCACCAGCACGACTACCACTAAAAAAACAACTCTTCAGACCGAGGCTCACACTCACATACACATGTCACGTTCACACACACACACAGACACACACCTCCACACCTCCCCCGCATATCAGACTTAGAGCAGTTCTATTGATGAGCTCAGTATCTCGAGACTAATGACCGTTTCCAGGGATGGAACACACAAGACAACAAGAAAAGAACAAGTAAAGAGACATACTCTATTGATTCCAACTGACTAATTGTGCAGTAGAAGTAACACAAATAAAAACCTACACTATTTTTTTTTAACATAAAAAAAAATAATTCAAAAATCTACGCCGCAAAACGGAAATTGTTTGCACATAATGGCACCAAATGTTCCCATCATGTACTTTTTTTTAGTCCGATGACATCTGGTCCTACCGACAGACAAGAGCGTTCATCAGACAACAAGAGAATTACTAGCCGGAAATTAAGGGCTAAAAAAATAATGCCCCTATTAGCAAGCATGTGTTTCCAAATATTCAGAACTAAACTGAATCAGGCCGACGTGTTGTTTCGACCAGGTGGGTGCGCCTAATGAGGGTAGGCTCTGGTTGCAATTTTATGGCGTTGAGTCGTGGCAACTCGGGGGGGGGGGGGAGGAGGATTCTGTTGTCGTACACAAAGTGAAAAATATTGACGCCACTCAGAGCATTTAGGTATTTGTTACTGGGGTGAGTGGGGTCGTAACAGAGGGAGTACGACTGTCTTACCTGTGAAGACAGGGGCGTTACAGATTTAGAAAGTCTTACTTCTGAAGTCAGAGGGGCAATATTGATTAAGGAAATCTTACTTCTGAAGTCAGAGGGGCAATATAGATTTAGAAAGTCTTACTTCTGAAGTCAGAGGGGCAATATAGATTTAGAAAGTCTTACTTCTGAAGTCAGAGGGGCAATATTGATTAAGGAAATCTTACATCTGAAGTCAGAGGGGCAATATAGATTTAGAAAGTCTTACTTCTGAAGTCAGAGGGGCAATATAGATTTAGAAAATCTTACTTCTGAAGTCAGAGGGGCAATATAGATTTAGAAAGTCTTACTTCTGAAGTCAGAGGGGCAATATAGATTTAGAAAGTCTTACTTCTGAAGTCAGAGGGGCAATATAGATTTAGAAAGTCTTACTTCTGAAGTCAGAGGGGCAATATTGATTAAGGAAATCTTACATCTGAAGTCCGAGGGGCAATATAGATTAAGGTAATTTTACTTCTGAAGTCAGAGGGGCAATATAGATTTAGAAAGTCTTACTTCTGACGTCAGAGGGGCATTATAGATTTAGAAAGTCTTACTTCTGAAGTCAGAGGGGCAATATAGATTAAGGAAATCTTACATCTGAAGTCAGAAGGGCAATATAGATTAAGGAAATCTAACTTCTGTACAGAGTCTTCTAATCTCTGAGCGTGGTGGCCGAGTTGTAAAGCGCTTGGCTCCCGAAACGAGGGTCTCGAGTTCAAATCCTGGTGAAGACTCTGATTTAAAACTATTTGGATTTCCACGGCAGCCTGCTTACAGCCAACTCCAACATGGTCAGCTTGATAACGTCGGGGAAGTAAAGGAGGATGTTCTGGAAACTAAGGGAAAGGTTCTGAAATTGGGAGGGAGAGAGACAGACAGACAGACAGAGAGAGGGAGATGAAGAAGAAGAAAGAAAAGGAGTAAAAGAAAGATAGGTGCAATGCCAAAACAAAACAAAAAACGTTATTTCCCTTTTAGTCATGGCTCAAGCTTGCTATGTCCCTCACAGACAGGGTCACACAGCCCCAAGCAGAACAGAGTATCAGGTAAAGATTCTAGATTCTATGTCTTGTATCCACAACAGATTCATGGTTGAAATAAACTTAGGGAAATAATGAAAGAAGAAGAAACAAGAGAGGATAACTTGAATGCACAGTTTTAGTGGTTTAGAATTACCAAATAATTTTGTTTTTAGTTCCAATAGTCACAAATCATAAATGGTCTTTATCCTATAGAGTGATATAAGGTCTGTATTATATAAGATTATCTAAGATAAGTTTCGACTTGATCCAAGAATGGGAAGTGGGAGATTTATGGGAACAAAATTCCGACTGAGGGAGTTAATATAAGCTTTGTAGGCCAAGAGCCTTTGTTTCTAGTGAGATCCCTCCATTTGAGAAAGAAAATTAACCTGCCCCCCCTCCCCAACAAGAATTTAGAAAATAATCGCAATATAAAACTCAACCTGTGATCACTATATTTAGAAACAGTTCATGAAAAACAATTTCTCAAAAAAAAATAAAAAAATTTCTAAACTGTCACACACAGAAAAAACACACAGAGAAATATCGTCATTACCAGTCAGAAAGACGAATGAATATGTTTGTAGCCGAGTCTTAAGGGTCAAGTTGGAAATAAAACCTAGGAATAAAAAGACGACCCACTGAAAACACTTAGATTAGCTTACACAAACGTGTTGGATAGGTCACATCTTTTGTTTTGTTTTTCTCTCAGGCGTTTCAATCAATAAATTACAAACAAAATACAAAAAAAAAACATTTAAAAAAAAAAAACTAGATTAATTTGTAAAGCATTTAATTTGACTTCCAAGTTTACAATGTTAACATTTCGAGACGCCTACATGTGAACTATCTACAGACATGATAAAGTCTCCAGTGTCTAGAGTAATTAGATCCACATGAGCGTTTCTATTGTGTCACGTTGTGATTGGAGAAATCAAAGGTTTTTATGACGGTCACGTTTTGTCACGCCGACAGACACATCTGTTTCCCCAGTGTTTAGTGTTTCTGGTCTCAAGTTTTAAGTGCACATTCCCCACATCTACGTCCTTCATTGGACTGACCTCATTCTCTACTGGCTACAGGGCTACAATCTGTTTACTGACTTCAACTATTAGATCTATGACTTAATACAATAGCATCTAACATATGCCCAGTCCTCGTCTACTCGCCGGTAGAAACATACTAAACTAAACAAGTTAACCCAGCAGGACGTAACTTTGGAGACAGCAAAACAACTTTGAGACAGTGAATAATTCTAGTTGTTATTGTACAAAGCTTATATATTAACTCTTTCCGTCTGTCTGGGTGGAATCTTAAACAAGTTATGTCTCCTGCTTCTCATGATCAGATTAATTTGAAACTTTGCACAATTATTCAGTGTCCACGTCACCAAAAAGGAATCAATAAACAAATGAATGAACTAAACGTTAAAATAAATATTCGTTTTGTATACAGATTATAATTTTGCTAAGGGGAGATAAACCATCTATAGAGAATTAGGTCGTCTACTACTATTTTAATTTGACAATAGATTATAAAACCTTCTAGTTCTATTTTTATAGGTATTTGAATAGCTCAGTGGCAAACACGTCGGACTTCTAAAGTGAAGGATCGAGCTCGAATTCCGTTGCGCTAAACAAAAACAATGAATGCAAAATATTTTCAATCGCACACATTTAGATTTTATTAAAAATTAATTACAAAATTGTTTCAAAATAGTTAATGCAATATCACTAATTATAAAAACTTGTTGTTTTAAATATGTTACTTGCCTCATTTTGTGGCGGCTACAAATTACCACAAAATGTGATTACTCTAAATTACATCATTCTATAGCATCTACCACTTTTCACAACATCTGAATCTATCTAGTAAGTTGAAATGACGGGAAAATCTTAGGCAACACAGAAAAACATGTTCCAAAAAAAAATCCATTTCCTGACTTATGATCTACCTCAGAAGCTTCTATAGCATGCATCTCTTGAGATGGGAGTCAATGCAGACTCTCTGAGACTAGTTTCCTTGCCTGTCTAATGATCTACCTCAGAAGCTTCTATAGCACGCATCTCTTGAGATGGTAGTCAATGCAGACTCTCTGAGACTAGTTTCTTTTCCTGTCTAATGATCTACCTCAGAAGCTTCTATAGCATGCATCTCTTGAGATGGGAGTCAATTCAGACTCTTTGAGACTAGTTTCCTTGCCTGTCTAATGATCTACCTCAGAAGCTTCTATAGCATGCATCTTTTGAGATGGGAGTCAATTCAGACTCTTTGAGACTAGTTTTCTTTCCTGTCTAATGATCTACCTCAGAAGCTTCTATAGCATGCATCTCTTGAGATAGGAGTCAATTCAGACTCTCTGAGAAATAGTTTCCTTTCCTGTCTAATGACGGAAACCAATGCAGAATCCGCAAGACTAGTGACATTTCCTGCCTAATGATCTACCTCAGAAGGATCTATAGCATGCGGCTCTTGAAACGGGAGTCTACGCAGACTCTCTGAGACTAGTTACATGGCTACGCCGGTAGCAGCAACGAAAACGTTTCAGAGCGAGCGATAAGGAGGAAACCCAGCAACACGAACATGTCAAAAAGGAAAAAAATGGATGTTGGGATAGATTTATGGGGGGTGGGGAGTGATGACGAGAATCGGTGAAGAGAGTGAGTGATAGTATAAGAGACGGAGAGAGAGGTTGAAGAACAAAAGAGGGAGTGAGATGGGAAAGAGTAAAGTGAAGATGTAACACGACAAAAAAAAACAAAAAACGCATGCAAAATTATTGAACAAATGCTGAAAGAATGAACATGGATAGAATCAAATGTACAAAAAGAAAAGAGTGATTTAGAAGTGGAAATCATCAAATAATCCCAAAGAGGGATTCAAAAGTGGAAGCCATCAAATAATCCCAAAGAGTGATTCAGAAGTCGAAATCATCAAATAATCCAACAAAGTAGCAAGCGAAAAGGTCACACCCTCCTATACAGCGTGACAGTGATCAATACATTCCTATAAGTAACAGCTACTGGATGACTGTTTAATTAGTTTGGACCAAAGCTTGATCGATACCCGGGCATCCTTCGAGTCCACTTGTAACTAAACCTAATACGAATGACCAGCTATCTCCTGCTATCTCCGACCAATCTAAAGGAGGCGGTCAAATAAGTACATACTAGGCATTGTTCCCGTCCTTGGCGTGGATTGCAAATAGTAGGACGACTAACAATGCTCTAAATAGTTACTGTTCAACGGAACGACCTTTATCAACGTGGCGAGAAGATCTAGAACGCCGACCAAGTTTAGACAATAATTTTAACCCAGATGTAAGAGTGCGTTCATTTGGTAGAAATATTTATTTAGGTCTGTGTCCAGTCTATCAAAGCAGTGCAAATGTTCAAACATGAACTGACAAGGGGAGTAAACAACAAACCAAAACCTCACAGCTAATCTCAGTAATCTGCCCTTTTGTCTGGGGCGTGGAGGCTGCATGTTGGGCTAATTAACGATTGAATCTCTAAAGTTAAAACTCATGTCACTACTAGATCCATGTGCATTAATTTAGTGGGTTACATAGGAGTAGGTATAGCAATAGCGGACTCTGAAGCGTTGTGCAAGCAACCAGTGAAGATCTCGGTATTGGGTTCTTGGAGTTTTGTCTCAATGTCCTTAGTCAAAATACATCGCATGAGCCTGTAGGAGAGGCTCTAAAGAGAAAGTGCCGGGAACTTTGCCTCATTGTTGTATTATTATTAAAGAACAGTACGCAAATGTACGGTCGGTCTGAAAGCGAAATCCTGATTATGATTTTTTAAATTATTTTTGTAAGTTTCTAGTTTCAGAAGAGCTTCATTAGAAGATGTAATTGAAGTCTATTCTATTCAACATAGATGTCTTTTGTAGACAAAAAAAAAACAAAAAAAAACACAACTTCCAATTTTTTAAGATCAAAAAATTTAAATAATTATAAAAAATTGAACTTTTATGAAACAAAATTGTAAATATCTGCAAAATATATTGCTTTAAAGCATTTTTACATCAGACAGATAGCACAAACATGGCAGCTTTTTACTTCGCGGGACGTTAACACGAAGGCATTGTTTGAAGTTCGAAGATATAGAATGTTTTAAGTTCGAAGATATAGAATGAGAGCAGAGTCTCGTCTGATCACCCAAACCGAGTTGTGACCTGCATATTTCGTCATAGCTCATGCAGACAAAGCCGTTGTCCGCCTAGTGCCTATTCAAATTCTATTTTTATCGTCAGCATCTATCTTCGGCAAGGCCTTCCTTTAGGTTTCAAATATGGCCCGCGACATTTGTAAGAGTTCTCCAGTTGAGTATATTAGAAGTCATTTGATGCCGGATGTTTCCCGCGATGCCAGTAATGACTAACTGACGCCTGAAGAAGACACCTCTGTTAGCCGTTCACTTTAGAGCTAGCCAAAGATAGACCGCAATTGGCGTGCCCTTCCCAGCAAAGCTGTCGACAATTAACAGTGCCTTGACAAATTTACTTAATGTCTGCAATATCGTCCAGCAGAACAATGGTTATTTGTAAGGTAGGCTAGTCAGCGTGGGCCCGTCTTCGGTGACTAATTAAAAAAAAATAGAATTTATAGCACAGTGAACACTATATGACAGCTATACTGGTTAGGGCGCCTTTTAAGATATAAAGTTAAATTGCACAGGTAAAGAGTAGTTTATTTCACTTCTGTAGCCAATGGTTATAAGATGGTGCCATTTGATATCAATTTGTATATTACCCACTCCAAAGCCAGGCAACCCACAAGGAGAGTACGTCACTTCGGAGACAATCGACCGTTCTGACGTAAGAAAGATGTTAGAATCGCACTGGCGAAGACGTATTGCAATATCTTCTTCAAAAGTACCAACCACAATAACATGATCTTATAAAGCAACAACAACAAAGCCAATATTAGCTTTCATAGTAAATAGCCTGGCATTGAGCATAATGCATAATCATGATTGAAATTGTTGTGATCAGTCTAGGAACATTTTTTTTTCCAAATGACATTAACAAAGTCAAAGAACTAAACCAGAGGAAAACCACCCATCAAAACAGGTCGCTTAATAAACCCAAGCCCGACTACGGCAGAAATAATGCCCCGTGGGCCAATTAGTACGAAGCGGAAGGAATGCTTAGTTACTATGGAAACGGTGGCTGTCTGGGGATGGGAAATGTAAACAATGGCGTCTATATTTATGGTAATGGCATTTTCATACATATTTGTTATTTGTGGTTGCAGCTGTAGCTGATGTGGTTGAGGGCTGGATAGAACGTGTAGTGGTAATTAAGGATGGCGAGTGAGCCTCAATTAAAGTCGTCAAGGCTAGCTAATTAATTGGCACCGAGTGAATTTATTGCTAACATGTTTGCTAATGAATGAATCAGACATCTGTAGGTTCAAACAGGAAGTTGATGAAATAATTGATCTAGGATAGGTAACTCTTCAACTTAATTCTGCACTGTCGTCTGATTAAGATTGGTCGACTCATAAGCACGTGACGGAGTCGGTAGACTAACAACACAGCTCTAGTAGATGAGTGTTTTTTTTTTTTAATTCAATCCACCTCTATGGAGTGGTCAGGAATAGAGAAAAATTATTTTGCGTATCGACGTCGAAACACACAAGGGAAACTGGAGGCGTGGGGGTAAAGTGTTTGGCTTGCTAACCGTGGGTCCGGGTTCTAATCCTGGTGAAGACCGGGAATTTTAATTTCGAGATATTTAGGGCGCCTCTGAGTCCACCCAGCTCTAATAAGTACCTGACATTAGATGGGTAAAAGTGAAGGCGTTTGGTCGATGTGCTGGCCACATGATACCCTCCTAAAACTTGGGACACAGATACAGATGTCTTTTACATCATCTGCTCTACAGATCGCAAACTTTGAAAGGGGGAACTTCATTTTTTGTTCCTTTAGGAGAAACAAAAAGGCACACAACTCTATTCCTACATATTTGTAAGTTGAGATTATATCCCATACTGGGCTCATGTTTGATGCTGACATAAATAGTGCAGATGCCTTTGTTACTACAAAGAACATCTGGAGAAAAAAGTATTTTCGCGGGAAATGCGATCCTGCATATAATATTTGTTCTAAACTATGTCCGTTTTGTAACCACGCACGGCAACCGAGAGGTTTAAGTTTGAATCCTCTATGCTCGCAAAATGATATTACACATTTCTAATTCTAAAGGATCCATCTAGTTCAGTCCAATCTGGGAGGGGCTCAATCAAACTCCATACCCTCAATAATCAGGGAGACATGACGTGCCCCAGAAGAATGTCTTTCTAAACGTAATGTCAGGCCCACGAGGCGGAGTGGAGGGTGTGTGTGCGAGATGAACTAATTGATTTGTAGCTTTTTCATGGACATCCATCACCAGACTACCCCGGGCTTCTGGGCCTGTCCTGTTCCGTTGGGAGGTCAAGCTGGACAGTTGCACGGAAACCGCGGGCGTGGAAGTTAGGGTTAATCCACGTGTCAGAAGTGATTTACAGGAAACATCTTGCAGAGAGAAACAAACACAAGAGCAAACGAGACTGTATACAAAATATAAAGCTCATCAACAGCTAGGGCCCAGAATTTGTTTTACTAAAGGAACACTGGGCTACCACTTGGTGTCAATCCCAAAGTTCAAAATCTCTAATTTCTCTGAGATTCGAACCAAAGACCGCCTCGGCCTGGAGGCCAAGTGGCTTATAACTTGACCACCAGACCCTTCTTTACATGTATAGTGAGCACTAGTTCTACTTGATTAAGAGAATGAGAAAACTGAAAACAGAATCGGGGATGGATAGAGGGCAAAGGCACCGAAACAAATAACATGTTCCATGTGAGCTATACTCAATATGTCACGAAACAAATAACATGTTCCATGTGAGCTATACTCAATATGTCACGAAACAAATAACATGTTCCATGTGAGCTATACTCAATATGTCACGAAACAAATAACATGTTCCATGTGAGCTATACTCAATATGTCACGAAACAAATAACATGTTCCATGTGAGCTATACTCAATATGTCACGAAACAAATAACATGTTCCATGTGAGCTATACTCAATATGTCACGAAACAAATAACATGTTCCATGTGAGCTATACTCAATATGTCACGAAACAAATAACATGTTCCATGTGAGCTATACTCAATATGTCACGAAACAAATAACATGTTCCATGTGAGCTATACTCAATATGTCACGAAACAAATAACATGTTCCATGTGAGCTATACTCAATATGTCACGAAACAAATAACATGTTTCATGTGAGCTATACTCAATATGTCACGAAACAAATAACATGTTCCATGTGAGCTATACTAAATTTGTCACGAAACAAATAACATGTTCCATGTGAGCTATACTCAATATGTCACGAAACAAATAACATGTTCCATGTGAGCTATACTCAATATGTCACGAAACAAATAACATGTTCCATGTGAGCTATACTCTATATGTCACGAAACAAATAACATGTTCCATGTGAGCTATACTCAATATGTCACGAAACAAATAACATGTTCCATGTGAGCTATACTCAATATGTCACGAAACAAATAACATGTTTCATGTGAGCTATACTCAATATGTCACGAAACAAATAATATGTTCCATGTGAGCTATACTAAATTTGTCACGAAACAAATAACATGTTCCATGTGAGCTATACTCAATATGTCACGAAACAAATAACATGTTCCATGTGAGCTATACTCAATATGTCACGAAACAAATAACATGTTCCATGTGAGCTATACTCAATATGTCACGAAACAAATAACATGTTCCATGTGAGCTATACTCAATATGTCACGAAACAAATAACATGTTCCATGTGAGCTATACTCAATATGTCACGAAACAAATAACATGTTCCATGTGAGCTATACTCAATATGTCACGAAACAAATAACATGTTCCATGTGAGCTATACTCAATATGTCACGAAACAAATAACATGTTCCATGTGAGCTATACTCAATATGTCACGAAACAAATAACATGTTCCATGTGAGCTATACTCAATATGTCACTACAGAAACATGCCAGATGAAACGGAAATAGTTTCTATTAAAGATAGATCTCGCTGTTATACAGAGACGTGACCTTCGTGACGTTATCGGCACGCTACAGGCTACTATCCACCTTACTGACCAACCAAGACACGTCATTATCAGTGTTACGCAAGGTGACTTAATAAAGCAGCAAACTATGTACCTCTTTGAGACCCTGTGATCTATAGGTCAGATGATGTAAAGGTTATCCAGAGGGTGTCACGTGACCAACACAACGACCAACCGTCTTTACTTTCCCCAACTAATGTCAGGTAGCCACTAGAGTTGTTTCTGACAGACTCTATACCCCACTGATCGTGTCTAGTGAACATTGTTTCTACTGATCGTGTCTAGTGAACACTGTTTCTACTGATCGTGTCTAGTGAAGACTGTTTCTACCGATCGTGTCTAGTGAACACTGTTTCTACCGATCGTGTCTAGTGAACACTGTTTCTACTGATCGTGTCTAGTGGACACTGTTTCTACTGATCGTGTCTAGTGAACACTGTTTCTACTGATCGTGTCTAGTGGACACTGTTTCTACTGACCGTGTCTAGTGAACACTGTTTCTACTAATCGTGAAAAGAGATTGTGAAAAAGTAATGCAAGAGTATATTGCATTCAGTTGCATCAGCTTTGCCATATTTACTAACTCTACTAGGATATTCTCTCCCTGTAGCATGATTGGGTTCTCTTGTCTGTTTGTTGATCCTCATAACTTCAGTTTTCTTTTTGTTGATTAGAAGTCCAGTCTTTTTCGCTATTTCTGAGAGTCTGGTCAGTTTGGTCTGAGCATTTTGTTGTGTATGGGAGAGGAGGCAGATGTCGACGAAATCCAGGTTCTCTAAATGTTGTGTTAGTCTCCGTTGTATGCCGCTTGTATTATCTAAGACTGTCTATCTCATGACAGCAATCACCAGCAAAAATATCAGGGGCGAGAGCATCCTTCCATGTCTTACTCCTGTTACTTACTTTGTTGTTACATAACAAAAATAAAATTCCAACATTGCACAAATAGTTTGTAGGAAACGAAAGTAAAACACCATCATCATGTAACTATCATCATGTAACTATCATCATGATGTAACTATCATCATGTACCTTTGTTCGAGTGAGGGCTAGTGGTCTGCGGAACACAGTTTGGGAAACACTGACCCGGTGAGACGGAAATAGAAATACCAGGACTCTTGTCAAATCTATTGGATTGACTTTTATTTGAAATATGTATAGTTTTTCCTATGATTGAATTTACTTCGGTAATAATAACCTGTTGTTGTTTGAAGCCTGCGCTGCCTTCAACGATCTTTAATACTTGATGCGCAGGACTGCTAAATGTTTAATTACAGCGTTCATGCTAGTTTCATTGTTTGCCGAAGCAAGCTAATTAGTTTCAGAAACACCATATGATTCTAACACAGGGTCCCAGAGGCTGTTCTCAATACTCTCTCTCTTTCTCTCTCTCCTCTCCTCCATGTCTTTCTCTCTCTCTTCCTCTGTATATCTCCCTCTGTCTCTCACTAACAGTGAGGTTATATCTCCCTCTGTCTCTCACTAACAGTGAGGTTATATCTCCCTCTGTCTCTCACTAACAGTGAGGTTATATCTCCCTCTGTCTCTCACTAACAGTGAGGTTATATCTCATTTCTCTTTACCTACTTTTTTTTTTCTTCTTCTCTTCCTGCCTCCCTCTCCTGTTCACACTTTAGTTCTGCCTCTCTCAGTCTCTTCCTTTTCTTCTTCTCTTCCTGCCTCCCTCTCCTGTTCACACTTTAGTTCTGCCTCTCTCAGTCTCTTCCTTTTCTTCTTCTCTTCCTGCCTCCCTCTCCTGTTCACACTTTAGTTCTGCCTCTCTCAGTCTCTTCCTTTTCTTCTTCTCTTCCTGCCTCCCTCTCCTGTTCACACTTTAGTTCTGCCTCTCTCAGTCTCTTCCTTTTCTTCTTCTCTTCCTGCCTCCCTCTCCTGTTCACACTTTAGTTCTGCCTCTCTCAGTCTCTTCCTTTTCTTCTTCTCTTCCTGCCTCCCTCTCCTGTTCACACTTTAGTTCTGCCTCTCTCAGTCTCTTCCTTTTCTTCTTCTCTTCCTGCCTCCCTCTCCTGTTCACACTTTAGTTCTGCCTCTCTCAGTCTCTTCCTTTTCTTCTTCTCTTCCTGCCTCCCTCTCCTGTTTACACTTTAGTTCTGCCTCTCTCAGTCTCTTCCTTTTCTTCTTCTCTTCCTGCCTCCCTCTCCTGTTCACACTTTAGTTCTGCCTCTCTCAGTCTCTTCCTTTTCTTCTTCTCTTCCTGCCTCCCTCTCCTGTTCACACTTTAGTTCTGCCTCTCTCAGTCTCTTCCTTTTCTTCTTCTCTTCCTGCCTCCCTCTCCTGTTCACACTTTAGTTCTGCCTCTCTCAGTCTCTTCCTTTTCTTCTTCTCTTCCTGCCTCCCTCTCCTGTTCACACTTTAGTTCTGCCTCTCTCAGTCTCTTCCTTTTCTTCTTCTCTTCCTGCCTCCCTCTCCTGTTCACACTTTAGTTCTGCCTCTCTCAGTCTCTTCCTTTTCTTCTTCTCTTCCTGCCTCCCTCTCCTGTTCACACTTTAGTTCTGCCTCTCTCAGTCTCTTCCTTTTCTTCTTCTCTTCCTGCCTCCCTCTCCTGTTCACACTTTAGTTCTGCCTCTCTCAGTCTCTTCCTTTTCTTCTTCTCTTCCTGCCTCCCTCTCCTGTTCACACTTTAGTTCTGCCTCTCTCAGTCTCTTCCTTTTCTTCTTCTCTTCCTGCCTCCCTCTCCTGTTCACACTTTAGTTCTGCCTCTCTCAGTCTCTTCCTTTTCTTCTTCTCTTCCTGCCTCCCTCTCCTGTTCACACTTTAGTTCTGCCTCTCTCAGTCTCTTCCTTTTCTTCTTCTCTTCCTGCCTCCCTCTCCTGTTCACACTTTAGTTCTGCCTCTCTCAGTCTCTTCCTTTTCTTCTTCTCTTCCTGCCTCCCTCTCCTGTTCACACTTTAGTTCTGCCTCTCTCAGTCTCTTCCTTTTCTTCTTCTCTTCCTGCCTCCCTCTCCTGTTCACACTTTAGTTCTGCCTCTCTCAGTCTCTTCCTTTTCTTCTTCTCTTCCTGCCTCCCTCTCCTGTTCACACTTTAGTTCTGCCTCTCTCAGTTTCTTCCTTTTCTTCTTCTCTTCCTGCCTCCCTCTCCTGTTCACACTTTAGTTCTGCCTCTCTTAGTTTCTTCCTTTTCTTCTTCTCTTCCTGCCTCCCTCTCCTGTTCACACTTTAGTTCTGCCTCTCTCGGTTTCTTCCTTTTCTTCTTCTAAATTTGTTTCTTCCATTTAACTTTTTTTTACTTGCTTTTTTTTTTTCAGCTTTCTCTTTCTTCATCTTGTTATTCTTTCCTTCTAATTTCCAAAGTTTTCTTTCTATCACACACACACACACACACACACCACAAGTCCTCTCTCTTTCCGTGTCCAACTGAGCAAATCCAGATATTATTATATTATTGCCACTTTTCTTTCCGCGCCAGGGGCGGCACGACGCCCTACCTTCTTCATCTATTACTTTTGCAAGTGAACTTCCTTGCTGACGCCTAGACTGTGTGTCTGTAGAAAGAAGTCGTGAGTTGTACACAATCAACACCCAATCTTCTGGTCCCCACCCCCACCTGTCTAGCGTGTGACGGTGTACTACCTCCACTTAGAAGTACGTTCTCTTTGGATGGAGCCTAACACCACTTCGATCAAACTGAACTGAGATTGTACAAAAACGAAAGTGAAACTAGACAGATTCTAGAGACTCTAGGGACTCTAGAGCTGTATCGACTATCACGTGCTATGTTATAAGTGCTCTTTTGTATATAATAGCTACTCTTTATATAGATCAGCTATTGATTGTATATAACAGCTACTGTCTGTACATAACATCTATTGGTTATACGTAACAGCCAGTGTTTGTACATAACAGCTACTTTTTACATCTAACATCTGATATATATAATATAAGGTACTCTTTGTTTATAACTGCTACTTCCTATATATGTGTGCGTGCGTGCCAGTGTGTGAGTTTTTCGATTGATATGTAACTGCTACTCTATATATTAACAGTACTCTGTCTGTCTGTCTGTCTTACACTCTCTCGCTATCTCTCTAAATATATAACTACTAGTCTTTATATGTAAATGGACGGGTGTCCGGTTGTGTGCACTCTGGATTGTCGTCACGAATTCCACCCGCATGTATCCATACCGTCCTGCGGGAGTTTTGCGTTAAGATGTAAAAATCTGAAATTCTGATATAACATCCGAAAAACAAAACAAAAAAAAGGTGTCCACCCCATTTAACATATAGCTCTAGTTGCTAGTCTTTTTGTAACTCTTACTTTAAAAAAAATATATTTAAAAAGGACTGCTCTATACTTGTGTTTACTACTCTATATATTGAATTCCTTTCTTCAAATAAGTTTTAACTAAAAATTAAAAAAAAATAAAAAAGAGAAGGAAATATTTCATCTATACTGTATACAATGTGACAGAATGCTAGACTGCACAGGCAAAGAATACATCTATTTCTGGCAAAGGACGCTGTTTTCACTCATGGGAGTTCGTTCCATGTCACAGTGTGCGGTGTAATTCACCTTTAAGTGTAAGTGTAATACAGACATGTTTTTGGAAATCTCCTTACAGGTTGAACACTTTGGAGTCTAGCCATCTCTTCTCGCTAGAGAGCTCCCTTTTGAGCCTCTGATTCCCTAGAAAATATTCATTGTTCTCCTGGCTCAATCATCAAAACTGATTGGATGACATTGGAACAAACACAACAAAACAAAATGTATTCCTGTTGTTGTTACATTACTAGCGAGTGTATTTCTGAGCGTCTGTTGTTTTTGTTTCATTGAGCTCTGTGGCACTTGACGCAATACTTCTGGCGTTTTAAGCGATTGATGCTTGCCTTTGTTTTTTTTTTATTGCTGAGTAATTCCCTTCAGATTTGTGCAACACGGGAGAGGCATCTTTGGGGTGGGCTGGGGGGGGGGGGGAAGGTTAGGGTAAACAATATTTGAACACAAGTGTTATTATTATTACTAATTGGGCAATGATTTCGAGTCTAAAGATGGAGGAATATGTTTAGTTCCTATAAAGACACAGCAGTGATCTACGTGTTAATAAACTTCGTTTCAAAAGAAAACATCTCAAGTAATCTCAAAGACTAACAAAAGGTTTTAGCTAGCAATCCCCTGTTTCTAAGCTTATCATTTCTTACTAGGCTTAAGGTCATCTGTTTCTGTGGCCCAGGGTTAACGAGCAGGGTGTCATGTGGCCAGCACAACGACCAATCGTCTTTGCTTTTCCCCAATGAATGTCAGGTATCCATTTAGAGCTGGGGGGACTCATAGCGCCCAAAAGATCCAGAAATTAAACATCCCAGTGTTCACCAGGATTTGAACCCCGATTCGGAAGCCAAGCGCTTCACCGCTCAGCCACCGCGCCTCCCAATTAAAACAAATGATGGATCAAAATGTTTTTAGAAATATAAGAACAGAAGCAACACGCCTTCTTCCCGCCATAACCCCCCTAAGGAGTTTCAAACCAGTGACTCAGATCTGGAGCAGGAAAAGGGCAGTCGTGAAACAAGACCCTTGCTGGAGGCCATGTGTTTGTCTGGACAATTGCAGTGGACAATGGTCAGTCTCTGGATTGGCTGACCGATTTAGTGGACAAGAGATAGTGTACTACGTTTCCCGGTAACTTAACTTTACAAGCTGATGTCTTGTAATTTTTTTTTCTTCTAATGGAGATACTTGTGACAAAGAATTAAAAATAGTTTCCCTTTCAGACCTTGTGGTCTATACGGCAGATGATGTAAAGGTCATCTGTTTCTGTGGCCTACGGTTAACGAGGGTGTCATGTGGCCAGCACAACGACCAACCGCCTTTATTTTTCCCTAACTAATGTCAGGTACCCATTAGAGCTGGGTGGACTCAGAGGCGCCCGAAGATCCCGAAATTAAAAAACCCAGTCTTCACCAGGATTCGAACCCCGGTCCCCGGATAGGAAGCCAAGCGCTTTACCGCTCAGCCACCGTGCCGAGAGGTGCTGCGAATTGCGATAATATCAGTTATCGGAAATGGTGTCAGTGTATTTTGTTTGCTGGAGAATACAATAAAGAATAAACTATGTAGCTAAGTATCTAAGTGACCATTTCAGACCTTGTGGTCTATAGAGCAGATGATGTAAAAGTCATCTGTTCCTGTGGCCTACGGTTTACGTGAGTGTCATGTGGCCAGCACAACGACCAACCGCCTTTACTTTTACTTTTCAGGTACTTATTACAGCTGGGTGGACTCAGAGACGCCCAAAGATCCCAAAATTTAAAATCCCAGTCTTCACAAGGATACGAAACCCGGCACCCCCCTCCCCCACCCCTCCAATTGGAAGCAGAGCGCTTTATCGCTCAGCCAATGCACCTCCAGCTAAGTACCTTAGTAGCACAAAACAAAACAAAAATGTCTTTACTTTATGAAGGCATAGTGTCTGTACCACATGGATATGTATTAAACTCAATGGACAAAGAGAATACAGAGATTTCCTTGATAAGACAGATTAGCAAAGAAATAGCTGTTCCTTTTTTTAAAGCTCTTCAAGATCACAGTACCATCAAAGTACCATCAAAGTCATGCCGATCTTCTTTTTTTTTTCAGATGTTTATGCTGTTTATTTTATTATACGGTACATTTCTACTTTAAAATTCAATAAAATATAAATAAATTTAGAATATGGTTTAATTATTATTACATTTTTGAAGGGGAAATAATCTGACCTATAAAACAAGCGAAGTGTTCCGCTAAATTCTCAGAAAATGGGAAGTGTTCGTTAGATTTAGACTCTAGGTGCAATCTGTTTGCTCGATTGACTTTTTGATGTTGTAGAGTGACATCTGAACACAGCGCGAGACTCTGGTTTAAAGACTAGTAGAACCAAACAATGTTCTGTAATGGGTTTCTTTTGATTACTTTGAGCAATGGGGGATAGCTGTATACGAAGACTCTACGTTTCTGATAGTAACTTTCCATCATTCATGAACGCTGTAACTTTGTCACGCCTCTCTTTTCATGGATTGCACAGCCTCAGATACGCCGTGGGAGGGGGAGAGGGGGGGGGGCGTCGGCAGGAGAAAGAGAAAAACATTTTACAGGTAGATCCAAAAACGATCGCTATCTTATAGGAAGTTTTATTGCGTATTTTTGTAACAGAGGGCCGGGAAGAGAACTGTAGAGGGAAATATCAGCATCTACATTTGGATCCGTCAGGCTACAGCAAGATGATAAACTCAGCTTTCCTTACAGTGTCGGGGATCAAATTCTTAAAAAAAAACAAAAAAATCACATACTAATCACAAATCAGTTATGACTTTAACACATGCAAAATGAAAAGAAACTATGATGGCGTTCTGTACGTCGAGCTTGAGATCTTCACACACAAACTCTTGGACTTATCCCATTCCTGTTTCTTTGGTTTGTTTTCGTTCTTTCCAGCATCCTTGATGACTGGCCTTTGGATTGTTCTCTACTAGAAGAAGTGGTTTGGTCTTTGTGCATCCTTGATGACTGGCCTTTGGATTGTTCTCTACTAGAAGAAGTGGTTTGGTCTTTGTGCATCCTTGATGACTGGCCTTTGGATTGTTCTCTACTAGAAGAAGTGGTTTGGTCTTTGTGCATCCTTGATGACTGGCCTTTGGATTGTTCTCTACTAGAAGAAGTGGTTTGGTCTTTGTGCATCCTTGATGACTGGCCTTTGGATTGTTCTCTACTAGAAGAAGTGGTTTGGTCTTTGTGCATCCTTGATGACTGGCCTTTGGATTGTTCTCTACTAGAAGAAGTGGTTTGGTCTTTGTGCATCCTTGATGACTGTCCTTTGGATTGTTCTCTACTAGAAGAAGTGGTTTGGTCTTTGTGCATCCTTGATGACTGTCCTTTGGATTGTTCTCTACTAGAAGAAGTGGTTTGGTCTTTGTGCATCCTTGATGACTGGCCTTTGGATTGTTCTCTACTAGAAGAAGTGGTTTGGTCTTTGTGCATCCTTGATGACTGGCCTTTGGATTGTTCTCTACTAGAAGAAGTGGTTTGGTCTTTGTGCATCCTTGATGACTGGCCTTTGGATTGTTCTCTACTAGAAGAAGTGGTTAGGTCTTTGTGCATCCCTGATGACTGGCCTTTGGATTGTTCTCTACTAGAAGAAGTGGTTAGGTCTTTGTGCATCCCTGATGACTGGCCTTTGGATTGTTCTCTACTAGAAGAAGTGGTTAGGTCTTTGTGCATCCCTGATGACTGGCCTTTGGATTGTTCTCTACTAGAAGAAGTGGTTAGGTCTTTGTGCATCCCTGATGACTGGCCTTTGGATTGTTCTCTACTAGAAGAAGTGGTTAGGTCTTTGTGCATCCCTGATGACTGGCCTTTGGATTGTTCTCTACTAGAAGAAGTGGTTAGGTCTTTGTGCATCCTTGATGACTGGCCTTTGGATTGTTCTCTTCTAGAAGAAGTGGTTAGGTCTTTGTGCATCCTTGATGACTGGCCTTTGGATTGTTCTCTACTAGAAGAAGTGGTTTGGTCTTTGTGCATCCCTGATGACTGGCCTTTGGATTGTTCTCTACTAGAAGAAGTGGTTAGGTCTTTGTGCATCCCTGATGACTGGCCTTTGGATTGTTCTCTACTAGAAGAAGTGGTTAGGTCTTTGTGCATCCCTGATGACTGGCCTTTGGATTGTTCTCTACTAGAAGAATTGTTTTGGTCTTTTTGCATCCCTGATGACTGGCCTTTGGATTGTTCTCTACTGGAGCAAGTGTTTTGCCTTTTGCTAATGTCTCGATGTTCAATGTTGTTTGTCTCTGGACGTTAAGAGGCTCCATAACAAGCTCACGTTGACGCCTGCAACGAGAGAAGCTGTCTTTCTTGGTAAGACTGAAGCCAGGTGTTTGTTACCTGGTCTATATGTCTAAAACCTCCTTGCACAGGCCTTGGGGGTTGCAGAAAACAACTGTTAAATTCGCTTATCAATGGCGGGGGAGGGGTCCAAGCAGATGTCCAGGCGTTGAAGTTGTACCTACAAGAGACCCAGGACAGACCCTGAAGAAAGAGAAAGCTGAGTGTAAGGGCCATCGTACATGACGATGACTAGGGACCTGAACATTTGGGGATATACAACAAATGTGTTCCCGCCTTGTGAAATAGATGAACGTTTTATACAGCATAATCATAGGCTATCTTTATTTCGTTGGCACCAGCGCTCTTTCACTAAGACGTCCGTGTGTCTATTCATTATGAAAATATCTCCAAACCTGAGTGAGTTTCTTCCGTTTTTCTTGAGGTCACCTTATAGAGCCCCTACATTTCTTCATAACGTTTTCTCTTCTTGAGGTCACCTTATAGAGCCCCTACATTACTTCATAACATTTTCTCTTCTTTAGGTCACCTTATAGAGCCCCTACATTTCTTCATAACGTTTTCTCTTCTTTAGGTCACCTTATAGAGCCCCTACATTTCTTCATAACGTTTTCTCTTCTTGAGGTCACCTTATAGAGCCCCTACATTTCTTCATAACGCCTTCTCTTCTTTTCTTCTGCTACTGTATTGTATAGATTAGATCACGTAGACCGGACCCCTCAAAAAATCAGAACGCAAACAAAGAACAGATAACCGGTTGAATTTGATGCCTAAGCTGAGCTGGAGAAATGTTCTTGACTAGTTTTGTGTTCACCACGCCACCTTCAGGACACTAAACTGTGTGTTGTCCCCTCCCCTTACCCTTTGATTGCAACTTATTTAAATCAAACCCAGCGCGAACTTTACTCCTATACCTCACTAATGTACACAGACAGTCTTTAAATAGCTCAGTTGCATGTCCAATGGAAGGCTTTACTGAGTCAGGTAATATGTGTACTCATTAGTCGACTCAATCAAGTGTTTTATTATCAGACAGATGGACACAATTTCCAATGGCATCTCAAAATAGAATCTTTTACCTTCATGGGCCTCATTGGTATGAATCTGGCTTGGACTAGAAGAGAATGTGGAGGGTGGGGAATACGGGATTCTTTCAAGCAAAAAGAAACATTGGATTGATGCTGAAAACCATTTAAAAAACATTGCGCGCTGACGCCTGGTGAAGACCAAGTTATCAAAACTAGATCGTAACAAGTAGAGATGTTCACGCGAAACAAGGTCAAGGACGCTCAATTGAACTGCGAAGTTGCCAACTAAATAAAAGTTACGAACAGAAGAGCTTCAAAGTGGTTGATCCTGCAACGCTCAAAACTCTACCAATTCTTCTTTATTTTGTACACCGGATACACCAAAAAGCAAGCTACTTATAGTTTTTTTTCCGACATGTATGAAAATCTCCCATATGCAAGACTTGCAATATGTCAAGAAGGTCACGCTGAAAGAATTGAAAGAGGAAAGGGGCTGGGTGCGCTGATGAAAGTGTTCGTAAGTGTGTGAGGGGGAGGGGGAGGGTATGAGAACAGTTTCAGAAACAGCTAAGAAACCAACAAGAAAAGAATTGAGTAAAACAGATCAAAGATACATTTGGGGTCAGAGGTCACCAATCATAAATTTACTTTTGTGTGCTATGAACTATGAGAATATTTATCGAGGCTGTGGACTATGCGAATCGACTTAACCCTAACCCTAGAAAATAGTTTGTGGACCACGAAGATTATAGTTAAGTTAATGACCTATGACCTCTAGAGCTACCTCTCATTCAGGATCCTGCTGTACGAGCTTTAACCAAAAAAAAAAAAAAAGTTTTATCATTGTATGTTTTTGTTGAGTGGGACCAGCCTTAAAGCATCCCCCTCTCCGATGTTTCCAACTTTAAGAGCACTACCCACATGACTGTAATCGTGATGTCATCAACCCGTAAGGGGCTTGATCGAAAACACGTGGCGCGCTCTCCACGCTCCAGCAACAAATTATCAACCCGCTTGGGGGCGAGCGATACGCCACAGCATGATGCAGATAATAAGAAGCACCTCACAAGAGTTACTCTTTCCAGCCGTCATTCGTTATCTACGACAAGAACAAACCTCTCGCACTAAGCTATTTAAGCACACACACACACAAAACGACAAAATTGGCATCACGAATTAGACATCAATCTTGAGAGCAAGATGACACCCCGCGTGAATGAGTGCCCCGACTATTTGGGTTGCAAAAGAAATGCGTTGCTTTAGAAGGTTCTAGTGTGTTGTATGATTGATTCTAGACATCTACTATGTGCTCTTATTGTTATTAGTCTTAGACAAAAAAAAAAGCTGAAAAGCAATAAAAACAAATTTAAAACGTGGCTTATTAATTAACTCTAAAACAGAGCAATTACCCATGGCAATCAGCGATATCGTTCGAAATTACCATAACCAATCAATTCAATATAGAATTATATTTTTTTAAATAACAGAAATTTTTTTAAAATCTGACTATTGAAATGTTTTTTGTTTGGTTTTTTTTTTATTGCTGTTCTGATGTGCAACATAAAAATAATTCCCAATCCATTGTCTCGAGTTAATGGACGTTAATCCGTCTACTATGTCTGAAAATAAATAATTTAAATCTAATTCTGAGCTGATTATGATTAACTTCTTTCTTCCCGATATCCAGGCCAGCACTCAAACAAAAAAATGAGATCATTATAATCTTAACGCCTGATTAGATTGGCAATATATGGTTACTTCCTGTGTCCGTAAGCTTTTCGGGGGGGAATGTTGACTTGATATAAAGTGGATTCACCATTCAGGCGTGGTTGCATGAAAAAGTACTCCGTCCACACACATGCTCACACGCCCAATACATACACACCTCACATGAGGAGCTTTTATGTGACCCAACCGATGTCAAACAATGTGTTGGAGTGTTAGAGCTTTGACATTGTAACCAAAGTCATCAACGTCATCTCCGATCCCACACACCCACACACACACACACACACCACTACTGACCAACAGTGCTCTAATTTTGGCCGCCATTGTTCTTTATCGTGACCAGCACCGAGCAGCAAAAAGTTCACTATTCATCTCGGCACCACCGTCTCTTAGCCAGCTCTCCCCGGAGAGTACCCGAGCATAGAAGTGGTAGTCATCTGCTTAAGACATCAGTACGTCTACTCCAGCAGGTCTCAAACTGTTTTTATTTTTCTTTGGAAAGACAATACTAATACTAGCTGACTTGCCTACCATTTTAGTCAGGAACCTAGAGCGCGATTGAACAGACTTGAGATTGAACACCAAGCCTTAAAATGTAACATTGATCTAGACCCTAGAGCTACTTGACCTTGTCAGTAGTCTAAATCTAGATCGATAATTAGATCTACTTTGATCTAGATTAGTTCTCTCTTAATCTAAATCTAGTGCAAACGTGGTCACATCTAGATCTAGAAAACAATAGGCCTACTAGATCTAGATCTAAATCTAGATCTATTTAGATCCTAATTCTAAATTTATATAGATTTACGTAAATTCACGGTGTCTGATATTATAATTTTTTTTCAACGCAATAGTAGATCTAGAATCTATAAAATTTGAAGGAATTAGAACTTTACAATGATATGTGATATTTGGGGTTTTTGGCAAATCGGCACAATTTAGGCCATGTCGTGCTCGTAATCCATTTCCAGGCATTGGCACTCTGAGCGAGGTAAAGAGCTAGGGAGAGCAAGATAAAGAGCTAGGGAGAGCGAGATAAAGAGCTAGGGAGAGTGAGATAAAGAGGTAGGGAGATCGAGATAAAGAGGTTTGGAGAGCAAAATAAAGAAGTTTGGAGAGCGAGATAAAGAGGTAGGGAGAGCAAGATAAAGAGGTAGGGAGAGCGAGATAAAGAGTTAGGGAGAGCGAGATAAAGAGGTAGAGAGAGCGAGATAAAGAAGTATGGAGATCGAGATAAAGAGGTATGGAGGGCGAGATAAAGAGGTATGGAGAGCGAGATAAAGAGGCATGGAGAGCGAGATAAAGAGGTATGGAGATCGAGATAAAGAGTTAGGGAGAGCGAGATAAAGAGGTATGGTGAGCAAGATAAAGAGGTATGGTGAGCGAGATAAAGAGGTAGGGATAGCGAGATAAAGAGGTAGGGAAAGCGAGATAAAGAGATAGGGAGATCGAGATAAAGAGATAGGGAGAGCAAGATAAAGAGATAGGGAGATCGAGATAAAGAGATAGGGAGAGCAAGATAAAGAGGTATGGTGAGCGAGATAAAGAGGTAGGGACAGCGAGATAAAGAGGTAGGGAAAGCGAGATAAAGAGATAGGGAGATCGAGATAAAGAGTTAGGGAGAGCGAGATAAAGAGGCAGGGAGAGCGAGATAAAGAGGTAGGGAGAGCGAGATAAAGAGGTAGGGATAGCGAGATAAAGAGGTAGGGAGAGTGAGTTAAAGAGGTAGGGAGATCGAGATAAAGAGATAGGGAGAGCAAGATAAAGAGGTAGGGAGAGATAAAGAGGCAGGGAGATCGAGATAAAGAGGTAGGGAGAGCAAGATAAAGAGATAGGGAGAGTGAGATAAAGAGGTAGGGAGATCGAGATAAAGAGGTAGGGATAGCGAGATAAAGAGGTAGGGAGAGTGAGATAAAGAGGTAGGGAGATCGAGATAAAGAGGTAGGGAGAGTGAGATAAAGAGGTAGGGAGATCGAGATAAAGAGATAGGGAGAGCAAGATAAAGAGGTAGGGAGAGTGAGATAAAGAGGTAGGGAGATCGAGATAAAGAGGTAGGGAGAGCTAAATATGTTTATAAAACTCAGGACCATACATACGATCTAATCGAACGGTGGCAGACATTTCTATTTATAGATAAAGATTTCATAATTGAGTTTTTCTTAAGTTTTTCATTTTCACCGAAATAGAACGCAGGCTGGTAATACAATCTTGCAGGTTTCGTCTGAAGGTCAAAGCGAGCCCACGCAAAACAGTGAAGGGAGCATCATCCTACCTGTTGACATAAATCAAGCTTTTAATATCCACCCACTACAAGTGGCAGTCAGACTGAATGTCCATTGGTTTGGACCAATCAGAGTATTTTATCTTTTCTTACACACACACACACATGCATACGCACACACGCCCATAGTGATAGTGACTTAGGTCCCACACCAGTGGTGGCCAAACGTTGTCGACTTGAGGGCAGTATCTACTTCAAGCATGTCACGTGTCGTATCATTGTAAAATAGGGTCGAGACCAAATGGAACCAAGCAGCTTTCATCCCTCACAGTTGGCAGAAATTTCAAGGATGCTGGATAGCATCAATTCATTGGCTGGAAGATAAGATAAGATCTTTATTGTTCCAAGGCAATGGAAATCCAATTTGACCATAATTGTCCACCTCAGCATTACTATAACAGTATAGATACAAAGACGAACAACATTCACACAAACAACACACACAGACAAACAGCTCAAAGTAATATTAGAATTCACGGTCCATCTCTGTGCTGCTAGGGAAGGGCTCGTTATAAAGCGGGTCGTTCCAATTCAAGCCAAAGTTTATAGTTTAGGTCAGAGAAATTACTATGAGATGTGAAAAAAAATTGGGGTTCCAGAGACAGAAAGAGAGAGAGAGAGAGAGAGAGAGAGAGAGAGAGAGAGAGAGAGAGAGAGAGTATTATATATATATATATATATATGAATATTATGGGACTATGACAAATTTTACAAATGCGTGCAGCGTGCATGTGTTTGCGTGTAATACTTTGCTTCACCAATTAAATAGGAATACTCAAACCCTCCTACCAGCATGGAATAACTTGGTAGTCTAAGGGTCATCCACTGACGCCAATTTTTTTTCTTTATCCCGGCTATGAAATTAAATTTGACAACAAGCCACAACACGCGGGCTTCAGGTGGTCAAGTAGCCGGCAAACAAAGGGCTTCAATTATCATTGGTCGAGTCGGTCAAGCAATTCCAGTTCTCCTGCAATGGTAGGGATTCCCCTCCCACAAACCTATTGCCCCCTGCTGGTTACTTTGGAGGCTTCTCTTCTCAGTCAATACCATCGTGCTTAAACAATAGAGTTTGCTGTCAGTGTGCGGGTGTGTACTTTCAGATATCTATTTATTACGACCTAAACGCTGACGTTTGAAATGTAGGTGTTTAATTTTATCAACCAGAATTTCTCAGGACAGGACATTCAATACCGACATGCAAGTCAACAACCACAGTGATTCGACTTCATGACATTCAATCCCGACATGCAAGTCAACAACCACAAGGATTCGACTTCAGGACATTCAATCCAGACATGCAAGTCAACAACCACAAGGATTCGACTTCAGGACATTCAATCCAGACATTCAAGTCAACAACCACAAGGATTCGACGTCAGTACATTGGTGATAGATTGGATGGCTGCCTGGTCGTGCGGTTTGCGCGCTGGACTGTCGTTAAGACTTATCGATGGTCCCGGGTTCAAACCCTGCCCGCTCCCATCCCCCGTCGTCCTGCGGGAGGTTTGGACATAGGAAGTAATTATCTTCAACTCTGAAGGAACATCCGAAACATGTCAAACATTTGACAAACATTTTAGTACCCCTTGCCATTAATCTAACTCTACGCTGTCCTATTCCCTAGTGTACGCTAGTAATAGAATGATCCCAATGGTATGTCCCCAATCGTATGTTCCCGATGGTGTTTTGCCAATCGCATGTTTGCTATATATATCATCAACTAAGTAATTGAATTACATGAAATATGTTGCCCCTCTACTATGGACTGCATGTACTAATACTGGATATACTGTTCATTTATAAAATGTTAAAATATTAATTTAATTGTTAACTTGACCAGTGTACTCTAAATGTCACGAGTTTCAAGTAACAGATTAATTGTAGTCTCAAGTCCGTAAAGACCACAAGTCTGGTCTATCTCACACCCACGCTCAAGGTTGATCCTTGATTTTGTCTCACTTTCTCGGTGACTGTCCTGACGTAGACACGCCACGTATCCATGGCGACGAATTAAAACTATAACAATTAAAGACGTTCTCGATTCTACTCTGAACACGAACACACATCCAGCAGTCAAACTTTTTCACTCAGTTTTCCATGACTTTGATACACCAGTGCAAACACACACACGCTTTTTTGTTCGGATGGCTGAGGTAATTTGAAATATTAAAAGCGTTGTCTTCAAGCCCGAAGATTAATGGTGAGTGCAATGTTTGACACGGCCACACAGACCTGGATGTGACCTACATATTTTTCCATATCCAACATAGAAAATCACCTTGCCTGCATGTGATCAATTTAGATCCTCTTATATATAAATATATAGTTCATAAGTTTTCGGTTGGGAAGTTGTTGTTTTTTAAGTCGAGGTTTGGTTCGAGGTGATTTGGATTCCAGGCTGTTTTGGTCCAAGATCGTATTGGTTCTAGATCGTTTTGTCTTGAGGCCATTTTGATTCGAGGTCGTTCTAGTTTGAAGCATTTCCCGTTTGACAGCCGACATTTATTAACCTACGTTTGTATAATGATAGATGGTTTTCTGACCCTACGCCTACTGTCACTTTTTCTACCATTATTGTTCAACTTTTTTTTTCTACCAATTGTTCATGTGTTGCGACTGCTGCCTATTCCATCCAAAGTTCGTTGTAAGACAGTAGCTCCGTCAAGACATTTCTCCCACCAGTTCGCATTTCAATAGCTCATATCAATTTTGAGACCAAGGTATTGAGCGTTTTAATGTTGTAATCACGAATCAGGCTTGTCCAATGCCACCGTCCAATCGCGACACACTTTGTAAAGTTTAAAGGAAGATGAGTCCCTTGGTGCTTCCAGTGAACTTGATGAAAATGTTATATATATATATATATATATATATATATATATATATATATATATATATATATATATATATATATATGCCTCGCTGTAAAAACAAGAAGAAAAGATTTAAACCAACGTCATCACATGATAGGCTTTTAAGACCTCCAACTTATTTGACCGCTAATGACTGCTCGAACCACTTTTCCCACGACTATGTTAATAACGCATGAAATGTCCATGCATGTGAACCTACTTCATTCACTAAAAGATAAAATTATACATCATCAGATTCAATGTCTGTTTAAAGTCAGATCATCTTGCTACAGCCTTGACCCAGCCAGTCGGCAGACGGAGAAAGACGTACTTCCGTTCCAGCTCACAGACATTTAGCCTCCAGCTCACGGACATTTAGCCACCAGCTCACAGACATTTAGCCTCCAGCTCACAGACATTTAGCCTCCAGCTCAACCTCGACATTTAGAGGAGGGAGCGGGCGAGTTGATAAGCTTCCACTCATATAAACAATCAGGTCTTAAAACACCGGGGGGTGCCACGGCTCCCCCATGAAGAAAGCCGTCCCTCAAATCCACTGACGATACAGAAGAACTCTCAACCTCGCCTTGATTGCAGGGACAATTACTAACGTAGACTTTTTAGTTGGAGTACTTGCTGAGACATGGATTAGTACCACAGAGTAATCGATAGTGTAGATTTGAAAGGTAAATTTCCTTTCTCTACCAAGTCATACAAAAGTTTACAGAGAAGTAAAACACTCACACGAAAACGTATAGCTCTCTTGAATCTCTACCATTTGTGTGAGGGTTTAGAACAACATTAGACATAGTGACATTTGTCACAAACTCAGAGGCGGGCCTCCGTCGAATACATCCATGGACCAGGAGTAGTCAAGCCATTGTCTTGTTTTGATCGTTTAAAGTAATCAGATTTCAAAAAAATCATTTCGGATTATTTTTTCATTTAAAAGCAAAGAGGACAATATGTCATCAATAATAAGACTCTTCTAATACTTTTGAGATAAGAATTTCAAATAGAGCTTCCTAGATAGCAGAGCTGCTTTAACTTTTAACTGATCACCTAACAACAGCACAGAAACCTCCCAGATCCGTACTTCTCAACAATAGTTTCCCTTAATATATTGGTTGAACCCTACAGGGCAATGAGCATGCATAAGAATTACAGCTGCGCTATACAAAAGATTTTTTTGTTAAGATATTGGATTGTGATTCAATCTAGGTGCACTTTCCAATTCGATCACATAACTCACTTTATAAATAAAGTTTCTCTTTCTTATTTTCACGAAACCCAATGTTCTAATTCTCTACATTGTTTTATTTCCCCAAATGTTTATTTTGCATGAGACGCAAGCAATGAATTTGAAAAGGATATAATGTATAACTATTCCAAATTTCAAGCTGTTATGTATCATGGTTATCGAGTTACGATGAACTAATGACATTATATTCATTTTTCGGTCAGAACGTTTCGGACACTTTCTAAAGCCCAATCTTATAAACACAAAATCCCTTAAAATCTCTTCACTATGACATACAAAGATCATCTTGGTATAGTCATAATCCCTACGTCAAGCTCTACACATCTAAATAATAGTTGTTGTATTATATTAATATAAAACGTTTGTTAAAGTAGGCTAGCCAAGTATATATATATATTTCAATATAGAGATGATTATGTAGATTATTTAATGTCGTTTTCAGCTTATAGATCTAGCCCTATTTTTCTACATATAGATGTATCTAAATCTAATCTACATTATATTTAGATCTAAATGTAAATACAGAATATAGATCTAGATTTAGATCTACATCTTGATTCTATAATATTCCCAGTGACTATACCTAAGTTTAGATCTAGACTTACAGGCAGCAATATTATTCATTTAGTATTGATATGTATCTGTAGTCATCGATCCATCTTCTACTGCTAGATCTAGATATTTGAGACTTACACTAGATAAAGAATTCTAGATTTAGATATAACTCACGATTCTTAAAGACAACCTTCACCCATTAAACCACTGTTACATCAGATCTGAACGAAGCGGTCGTCTCCTTTCCATTAGGACTAAAACAGAAAGATTTAAAAACTCTTTTATTCCACTTTCGATCAGAGTGTTACAAGATCATCTGTCGTCATCGAGAAGTACATAGAAGTCTAATTCATAAAGTGCTGGTTGTGAGTGTGTATGTGTTTCGGTGTGAATGTTGTTAGTATTAGCATCTATATTGTTCTCGTTACAGTAGTTACTCTGACGTCATCAATTGCAGTCAAACTGAATTTCCATTTGATTGGACCAATAAAAATTATCATATCTCTTTATAGATCTAGACTATATCTAGAATCTAGATCTAGACTAGAATCACATTAAGAGGCGAATCGGACTCGAACAGAGCAATATACACTATTACCGCTAGGCACTAGATTTGACAGGATCTACTCATTCTGATCATATTGGTGTAGCAATTTTAAATTGACATAAAACATGCAAAATTTGAACCAATCGCCCGTCGTGCACTACGCCAAAATAGCTTGTTCAGTCTTGGGTAAGCCCCCCCCCCCCCACTTGGACGTTAAACGCAAAGACGTCCCGAGGGGTGGGATAAAAAGAAAACGTCAACACACACGCACAAAAAACACGGAAACACGCGTGACAATCTAGAGGCGCTGAAACTGGTTTGTTGACTTGTTACAAGTAGTCTAAAATAATAATGAATTAATTAGAAAATAAAAACAGAATCAAATATCTTTTTTTTTTTTTTGGTTTCTAAAAAAGCTACAGAAACAGAATATTGATAAATTATGACATTAATAATTAATTCAGATAATCACGGAAGATAATTGATAGCATTTTTTCCTTCTAAGATTTGATACAAAATAAAATCGTGTTAGAATTTGTCTTCTTTTTTTTTTAAAGAGCGAGATGGCCAAGCGATAGAAAGCAGGGTTCAAATTCCAAGTCGTAATTTAAAAAAACATTTTTACCAATATGTCAGCACAAAAGCTTGATAAAAGAACACCCTTCTTCTGTCTCCGAATGCCTCACGATTTGCAGAAATGTCAGTAACTTTCATAAGATAAGAGGGAAAATGTTGGAGTCTAGTCCAGGTCAAACATTATCCTGTGCTGCTGGTCGTCAAGAAAAAACAATCAAAGGGAGACAACATTTCATTTGTCTCAGGACACCCTGAAACCAATGAATGAAATTACATCTGTAGACTTGTATACTTAAACTGGATCTAGAAGTGATTAGTCTATATGAAAGAATACGTTCGCATTGTACAAGAGTTCTATTCACAGTTGTTGACCCTAACTAGTATTGCATTCATAGACATGAAATTGATTTCCCCTTGGTTATGAATAGCCGTCCACTTGTACAGGCTGCTTCCGAGCCCAGGTACTGCACACCAATTTACTGCTCACTCGCCCAGGTACTGCACTCCAGTTTACAGCTCCCGAGCCAAGGTACTGCACTCAAATTTAATGTTCCCTAGTCCAGGTAATGGACTCCAAGTTACAGCTCCCTAGCCGAGGTACTACACTCCAAGTTACAGCTCCCTAGCCCAGGTACTGCACTCTAATTTACTGTTCCCTAGCCCAGGTACTGCACTCCAAGTTACAGCTGCCTAGCCGAGGTACTGCACTCCAATTTACAGCTCCCTAGCCGAGGTACTGCACTCTAATTTATTGTTCCCTCGCCCAGGTACTGCACTCCAATTTACTGCTCCCTAGCCCAGGTACTGCACTCCGATTTACTGCGGTGTCGTATAAAATTGTTTGAAACTTCTAGATTTGTTAAAAAATTTCTACACATTCGACAAAATTCCTATCAGAAATGCTTTATTTTTCATGTACATGTTATAGAGAGACAGGCAGACATATACATACATACAAACATACATATACAATTATACATATACAGAGATTGAGAGAGACAGACAGAGAGAGAGAGAGAGACAGAGACAAAAAGAGAGAGCGGCAGGCAGATCTATATAGACTCAACGAGCTTGGTACATGTCAAGATTGTTTTTATTATTTTTCGCGTGTCACCGCTGACACGTATTGTATTGGTACGTGTCGTATCATAATGTACTCTGCATGTATCTTTTCGCCCTTTTTGTAAACACCAGACTAGGTTAGATAAATAGTATGTATATGATCAAGACGGAAGTACACGACGCACACACACACACACACGCGCGCGCTCATTCCGAAACCTTTACGGCTTTCGTTCAACGAAGAAACAGAATGCTTATGACGTCACACATTTAGCCTTTAAACAGTCCCAGCCAACAGGCTCGAGTGCAATCGGAGGCAAGGGGCGAGAGGAAGGGGCAAGGAATTGTGGGAGGTGGCGGAGGGTTAAGGTAGTAGGTGAGGGAAAAAAAAAGGGGGGGGGGACTTTAAATTTTGTGACCACGAGAGATGGACAATGACGTAGTGAAGGGGAAGCTATGCTGGCATCATTGGTTCGTTCCCCTGTGCTGATTGAATTTGAATTAGGCCAAACGGAGTAAAAATAGGTTGAGTGAGACTGAGAGAGAGAAAGAGAGAGAGAGAGAGAGAGGATGAGACAGAGACAATGAACAAGACAAAATGATGCCTCCATGACCAGCCTACTGTTCTAGTATCTAAGTACATACTGTTCCAGCTGTTCCTGGTTTGTCAGATTTACATTAGACTGCCGTAATATCCTACGTAGACAATAATCGCGTGATAGTGTACTTTACAGAACTGATGGCATTATCGATTACACTGCACTCTGTGACTTGTAAATACAGGTGGGTTTGGGTCACGTGGGTACAAGCCTTTAGGTGTTTACGTCATGCATAGCCCAAACCAAACTAGCCACGTGTAAACTTACTTTAGGACAGTGTCAATTGTTACTTTGTCTCTTTTAGACGTTCTTTTTCTATTTTCTTTGAGTACATCATTCCAACACTCTTTTTATCTATTGTATCATTCTTTCTCTATCTCTACACTTTCTTTTTTCATTTGTTGTTGTTGTTGTAGGCACGTGGTTATCTATAGTATCGAGACGTCTATAGTGACCAGGTGTCACTGTAGTGCTGAGATGTCTATAGTGACCAGGTGTCTCTGTAGTGCTGAGATGTCTATAGTGACCAGGTGTCTCTGTAGTGCTGAGATGTCTATAGTGACCAGGTGTCTCTGTAGTGCTGAGATGTCTATAGTGACCAGGTGTCTCTGTAGTGCTGAGATGTCTATAGTGACCAGGTGTCTCTGTATTGCTGAGATGTCTATAGTGACGAGGTGTCTCTGTATTGCTGAGATGTCTATAGTGACGAGGTGTCTCTGTAGTGCTGAGATGTCTATAGTGACGAGGTGTCTCTGTAGTGCTGAGATGTCTATAGTGACCAGGTGTCTCTGTAGTGCTGAGATGTCTATAGTGACCAGGTGTCTCTGTAGTGCTGAGATGTCTATAGTGACCAGGTGTCTCTGTAGTGCTGAGATGTCTATAGTGACCAGGTGTCTCTGTAGTGCTGAGATTGTCTATAGTACCGGGATATGACAGGTGCAGAGATGTCTAATGCCGAAGTGTCTATAGTGTCAAGTAGTCGATATTGTCTATATCGCCGAGATATGAGAGATGTTAAAGTTTCTCTACAGTCCCGATTTATATCAAGCGTGGAGATGTCAAACACGTGACCTTTAACCTAAGCATATCTACACTAAATATGACCTTAAAATCTTGTGAACAGATATCAATGAAGGAATTGGCTCTCTTGAAATGCAACTCATTTTATTTGTTTCTCGCAATGTGCAGGCTAATTCAAGTGAGACATAGTGCAGGCTAATTCAAGTGAGACATAGTGCAGGCTAATTCAAGTGAGACATAGTGCAGCCCACCGATTCCGAAGAGACAACTGTTGATGTAATGCAGCTTTAACGAATACATAACATTAGTTGATACAAAGTAAGACATTTTTAGGCATTGGTCGAGCCACATAACACCATCGTCAAGAGCTTGATCTAACCAGCTACTAAATACCTGAAGGGTCTCAAAGAGAACCGTACATTAAAACAAAACTGCAAAGGATACAGAAATGGAGAAGATTGTGTGGATTTCACAATACTTCCTGACGACATTTTTTCTTCTTATAATTTTTGTTTTCATTGTGAAATCTTGTTTAAAAGTAAATATTTAATGACGATGACCTAGATCTATGTAGATGTTTGAACCATCAGTTTCATCCCGTCATGTCTGCAATACAAAAACAAACTAACCCGAGGTATCATAAACAAAGATTAGACCAGTCGAACATGCCAAGAGTCCACTTCGGATAATTTTCTAAGGTTTACCCTCGAAACGACTCCAGGTCGACATTAATAAAGTAATTAGTGGATCCCGATGCCGGGCCAGTCGCGCTGATGATAATAATCGAGGAGTCTAATCAAAGTGTACGACCTATCCCGGGCCATCAGCTGTACCTGTGGGACTTCTGTGCCGATGATTGGCTTGCTTTACGGCCATCGTCTCTGTACCCAAGGGCGACCGACGTAATCCTGGCTTGTGGCTAATGGTCTTTAACAATTGTGTTATTTATCTAGTACGCAGACTTCGGTTCAGTGTGTACCAGAACTAATGTGGGAGACTGATTGTAAGTGAGAAACAGAATGGACCATAATGTTTTTACCTTAGCATGCGTGAGGTGTAACCATGGAATTGTGTGGTTACTAGGACTCTGTATTTTCAAAAGTTTATCCGATGACAAATGTCTACTATATTGCCACAGATATTGAATTAGATAAAAGGATCGAAGAGCTCTTCAATACAAAACACTTCCTCCAAGTAGAAATCATGACAAGATTGAACACACACTACGAATGCACAATAAAACTTAATTTCAATAGTAGATTTACAAAGGTATTTAGCATGAAGTTTAAAACGTATGAATTGAAGTACCCCGATATAAGCTTGTCTACCTGTATTATAGGGTTCTAGAAACATCTATAAAAACAACTTTGAATATAAATAAACTCCCCTTATCCAATCTTCTGTTCAAAAAGGGAATGATCGCGAAACTCAAGGTGTAGAAAGCTTCTTGTTTACACACCTCTTGAGACTTTTGATACCTTGACCACGTGACAGTAGGTTCTCTATTTATAAATTCAAGATCTAACCCCCACCATAACGTTTCCCAAAACGTATCTATTGTCACACAAGGCAAGAAGATGCAAATGGGAAAAAGATCGTCTCTCTATATATATCTAAATAAAGTGTCCATTGAGGAAATGTTAAATTAGTTCCAATGTTTAGTGCTACACTCCGAATCCAGAGATAGACATATTTCCAAATGTACTGAACAGTAAGATTAAAATGTTCCCATTAATTTGATATGAAGTTAAGTAATCAGCCAACATCATTCTCAAATGGGCCTACAAACCCAAGAATTGGTGTATTGATATATGGCAGACTCGTTAAACTTACAAGAGTCAAAATAAATGGAAAAAAATATATCGAAATGGGAATCTTTACATTCGTAAGAAAAAAATCTTTGCATTATCCAAACAAAAATGTTAATTCGTTACAAACATGTATTAACATTAGTTAGAACAGGAAATATTAACGCTAGTTGCAGAATCCATCAAGAGAGTTGAGATACAAAAGAAAATGGAAGACTTAGATATCACGATTATTTTGTCCACAATTTGTCTTCCTCTAGATCTGACACTTCAGGGAAGAAAAGAACCAGACCTGTCCAAGTCATAGGTGTCAACTTGGCAGTCAAGAGAGCGGCCAAGAGAGGCAAATGCGGTCACCAAATGGCAATGAAGTTAGCAGCCCCCTAGAAGAAAAAATAAAAGTCTTGCGCGGATCGCGTGTCTCCGGACATCGGGGGGCAACCAAGAAGGAAGTGGTTTTCATTGGAGATTGTGGCGGAACTAGCAAACCCCCAGCGGAGGAAACAGGTCGCACGTCCATGGTACTGGTGGCTGGCAGTCACGCAGTCAACGAACGGTTAAGCCTGAAAGATAATGACCAAAATCTTTTAACAGGAGGAGGGAAAATAAAACTACAATGAAGCCAACACGAGTGGGAGAAAGAGGAAAGGCTGACAATTCTATCACTGTGTGAATTAGACATGACAAGTATATCACTGTGTGAATTAGACATGACAAGTATATCACTGTGTGAATTAGACATGACAAGTATATCAGTGTGTGAATTAGACATGACAAGTCTATCACTGTGTGAATTAGACATGACAAGTATATCACTGTGTGAATTAGACATGACAAGTATATCACTGTGTGAATTAGACATGACAAGTATATCACTGTGTGAATTAGACATGACAAGTATATCACTGTGTGAATTAGACATGACAAGTATATCACTGTGTGAATTAGACATGACAAGTATATCACTGTGTGAATTAGACATGACAAGTATATCACTGTGTGAATTAGACATGACAAGTATATCAATGTGTGAATTAGACATGACAAGTATATCACTGTGTGAATTAGACATGACAAGTATATCACTGTGTGAATTAGACATGACAAGTATATCACTGTGTGAATTAGACATGACAAGTATATCAATGTGTGAATTAGACATGACAAGTATATCAATGTGTGAATTAGACATGACAAGTATATCAATGTGTGAATTAGACATGACAATTCTATCACTGTGTGTATTAGACATGACAATTCTATCACTGTGTGAATTAGACATGACAAGTATATCAATGTGTGAATTAGACATGACAAGTATATCAATGTGTGAATTAGACATGACAAGTATATCACTGTGTGAATTAGACATGACAAGTATATCACTGTGTGAATTAGACATGACAAGTATATCACTGTGTGAATTAGACATGACAAGTATATCACTGTGTGAATTAGACATGACAAGTATATCACTGTGTGAATTAGACATGACAAGTCTATCACTGTGTGAATTAGACATGACAAGTATATCACTGTGTGAATTAGACATGACAAGTATATCACTGTGTGAATTAGACATGAAAATTCTATCACTGTGTGAATTAGACATGACAAGTATATCACTGTGTGAATTAGACATGACAAGTATATCACTGTGTGAATTAGACATGACAAGTATATCACTGAGTGAATTAGACATGACAAGTATATCACTGTGTGAATTAGACATGACAAGTATATCACTGTGTGAATTAGACATGACAAGTATATCACTGTGTGAATTAGACATGACAAGTATATCACTGTGTGAATTAGACATGACAAGTATATCACTGTGTGAATTAGACATGACAAGTATATCACTGTGTGAATTAGACATGACAAGTCTATCACTGTGTGAATTAGACATGACAAGTATATCACTGTGTGAATTAGACATGACAAGTATATCACTGTGTGAATTAGACATGAAAATTCTATCACTGTGTGAATTAGACATGACAAGTATATCACTGTGTGAATTAGACATGACAAGTATATCACTGTGTGAATTAGACATGACAAGTATATCACTGAGTGAATTAGACATGACAAGTATATCACTGTGTGAATTAGACATGACAAGTATATCACTGTGTGAATTAGACATGACAAGTATATCAATGTGTGAATTAGACATGACAAGTATATCACTGTGTGAATTAGACATGACAAGTATATCACTGTGTGAATTAGACATGACAAGTATATCACTGTGTGAATTAGACATGACAAGTATATCAATGTGTGAATTAGACATGACAAGTATATCACTGTGTGAATTAGACATGACAAGTATATCACTGTGTGAATTAGACATGACAAGTATATCACTGTGTGAATTAGACATGACAAGTATATCACTGTGTGAATTAGACATGACAAGTATATCACTGTGTGAATTAGACATGACAAGTATATCACTGTGTGAATTAGACATGACAAGTATATCACTGTGTGAATTAGACATGACAAGTCTATCACTGTGTGAATTAGACATGACAAGTATATCACTGTGTGAATTAGACATGACAAGTCTATCACTGTGTGAATTAGACATGACAAGTATATCACTGTGTGAATTAGACATGACAAGTATATCACTGTGTGAATTAGACATGACAAGTATATCACTGTGTGAATTAGACATGACAAGTATATCACTGTGTGAATTAGACATGACAAGTATATCACTGTGTGAATTAGACATGACAAGTATATCACTGTGTGAATTAGACATGAAAATTCTATCACTGTGTGAATTAGACATGACAAGTATATCACTGTGTGAATTAGACATGACAAGTATATCACTGTGTGAATTAGACATGACAAGTATATCACTGAGTGAATTAGACATGACAAGTATATCACTGTGTGAATTAGACATGACAAGTATATCACTGTGTGAATTAGACATGACAAGTATATCACTGTGTGAATTAGACATGACAAGTATATCAATGTGTGAATTAGACATGACAAGTATATCAATGTGTGAATTAGACATGACAAGTATATCACTGTGTGAATTAGACATGACAAGTATATCACTGTGTGAATTAGACATGACAAGTATATCACTGAGTGAATTAGACATGACAAGTATATCACTGTGTGAATTAGACATGACAAGTATATCACTGTGTGAATTAGACATGACAAGTATATCAATGTGTGAATTAGACATGACAAGTATATCACTGTGTGAATTAGACATGACAAGTATATCACTGTGTGAATTAGACATGACAAGTATATCACTGTGTGAATTAGACATGACAAGTATATCAATGTGTGAATTAGACATGACAAGTATATCAATGTGTGAATTAGACATGACAAGTATATCAATGTGTGAATTAGACATGACAATTCTATCACTGTGTGTATTAGACATGACAATTCTATCACTGTGTGAATTAGACATGACAAGTATATCAATGTGTGAATTAGACATGACAAGTATATCAATGTGTGAATTAGACATGACAAGTATATCAATGTGTGAATTAGACATGACAAGTATATCAATGTGTGAATTAGACATGACAAGTATATCAATGTGTGAATTAGACATGACAAACAAAATTTGCAGATGTTTGGGTCAAGGTTGAGGAATGACGTGATAGTCCCCGAGAGATGGAGGACGGTAGAGTGGACGCAGCTCAAGCGTGTTCTAACTAGCAAGAAAGGGAATCAAACTTTGAATGTGTCCTGTACGCAAGTCATTTTAATCAAAACATTTCTAGTTACCAGCGCCCAGGCCAGTACAAACTTCCGTGCATTTCTTTATACATAGTTCTAAACATTTTTTTAAAGAAACACATTTTTTATTTATTCACGGTGATCCGAAGCATTATAAGACTCGGGCAACATATGAGTCGAGAGTACATTAAGTGACTTTGCATAAAGGCATTCCTCAATATCTTTGTGAATAAAGTGAACACACACAAAACAAAACATTACAACTCTATATGGTATCAGTATGGTATCAGTGTATTTACAAAGATATTTAAAATACACTTATCGAATTTAACTTCATTGGATTTTTTTTATACTATGGATAATTTGTGAAGTAAATTAATAGCAGAACTTATCTGTCCCTTGACTTTCGCCACAGAGATGCTGTGACAGTTCGCGTAGCCAAATCCATACACTTTTTCCGGTCAGCAGATGTTCTTAGCAGGATGTCAAGAGAGAGGCCTGTCCATTCTTTTGTTATCCAGACTTTCTGCGTGCTGCCTCCACTGTACCTTGGAGAACGACTTATGATAATGATTCATGTCTTACAATGTGACCAAACCAGCTCAGCTTTCGTCTTTTCACAGTATGGAGGATTTGAGGACTTGTAAATGTACAGACTTTGTCTTATTTTCCTGTAATCTGATACCCAGAACTAGACTATGGTAACTAGAAACACACACACAACCACACCCACCCACATCAACACACAAAACTATCGAAACACAAAATTCTAGCTACCAATACACAAAATTCAACACACAAAATTACCAACATACACAATTCATGACACAAATCTAAAGGCACACACAATTTAAGACAGAAACCATCTGATACACAAAATTCCAGACAAAAACCTACCGAGCCACAACGAAAATCGGAAAGAATTCTTGTCCAGAGAGCAGCATGGCTTCGGCAATAAATCAGAGTGGCTGGGGTTGAAGGTCAGCTACATGAAAGGACAGATACATCTGGGAGGGTTAAGCGCCTTTTTTTTTTTTAACCCGAAGGTTAAACTCAACATTTTATTCAGATTTACGACTTTATGCTAAGACTTGTCAATTTGGGGGCGGCAGTCTAGCCAGACGTACAGCCCTCCATTACGTGATGCCTGGACTGAAGTTGTTCTACAATTTATATACCATTAGATCTCTAGACTGTAACAGCCCTCTATATAAGGTAGAGGGTTAGTTTTCCAGAAAATTTTAGTAGTACTTTATCCTCTCTCTCTCTCTTCTTCTTCTCAATTTTTACATCGTTCAGTAATCTTTGAATTTCTGTCCACGATATCTCTAAATTGTGCTCAACATTGTTTTATTACTCTCTCTATCATCCCTCCTTCTTTCACTATGCCCTCCTTATCTCTTTACACTCTCTTTTTTTCCTCTTTCTATCACTGTTTTTCTCTCTCTCTTTCACGCTGTCCTCACTCTCTTTTTCTTTCTTATCCTTCCTTTTTCTTTCACTTCCCTTTCTCTCTATACTTCTCTCTCTCTCTGTTTCTCTCTCTGTTTCTCTCTCTATATATATATATCTCTCTCTCTCTGTTTCTCTCTCTGTTTCTCTCTCTGTTTCTCTCTCTCTCTCTATATATATATATATATCTCATTCTCTCTCTCTCTCTCTGCTTAAGTTTATTCTGATCTTTCTACTTGCTCCAGTCACTAAATCCTCGCTATTTCCTTCACAGTATATCCAAAAGGTGTAAATGAATAGAAAGAACAGGCACAACCAGGAGGTTACAAAGTTAAAAACAACTTAGTACAACTGTTGAGAGTAAGCACTTTTCTAGAGGCATTGACGTATATAATAATGTGTGTGTTTGTAAGTGTGTGTTTGTATTCGCATAAGAAAGCAATGGCCAAGTCTCTGGATCAAGGCTGACATTAAAACACTGGAAGTCAATCAAGCTCGTCACGTGACTAACTAACCGGAAGTGGCTCTAAGAAAATGTATAAGTAAAGATGAGCAAACTTTAGTTTTTGTCTCTGTTTTTGTTTCCCACATTGGTGTGGCCAGGTGATAGAGCAGGCGATTGATTGCGAGGTCTCAAGCCCTGATATAATACAGATATATTTACATCTCGACCGTTTTCTGTTCTCGAGACAAAAGCCACTGAACTGAAACCAATCTCCTTTTTAGTTTCACTCTTTGTTTTTCAAGCACACACACACATACAAATAGATTATTTATTATTGAGTATATCATTACTGAGTATAAGATCTCCAGTCATCAAAGTGTATCGATTGAAGGAAGTGACTCCTGAATGAACTGCCTCACAACAATAACTTGGATGTCTTCACATTTCTAAACAACTCAACAACCAAGTGTTGAGACATTCGCTCCCATTTTCTAAAATGCTATTTTTAGTTTACGGAAATCGAGATTGAAATTTCTTGAGCTGTGGTCTGCTTGTGGCAAAAAAAAATTAGAATTCGTTATCGTTTGTGCATACACAAAAAAATTTCTGGTTTAATCTGTCGACAGAAACTTGCCGATAATCTATTTTTATATCAATTGCGAGTTACATCTATCAGAATGATTACTTTCTTTGGTTTTTAAGGACAAGTTTGTCTTTGCTAAAATGAAATAAAAAAAAGGTGAAGACATGTCACGTTGGGTCAGTGCGCACTTCTTTCATGCTGGTTCAAAGCGCGACGACAGGCTGTACGACAAATATTACTCACGGTGTTACCAAGAAAGTTGCGTCCACGATATGCCACTCCAGTTTTTTCACCCGTTGTAACAAAGTTATCTGGTGCAGTGCTCAATTATTTAAGATGTCCGAGAGATATGGCTGACCGTCTTTGTCTTTCATAGCTTGGTCGTTTGGCCATCAATACACTAATCCTCCGAGGTGGTCAAGTTAGAGATGCAGCTGGCTTACACACATTTCATACACTCTCTCTCTCTATCTCCCTCTCTCCTTCTCTCTATCTTTTTTCCCTTATACTATCGCTATCTCTCTCCCTCTCTCTTTCTCTATCTCCCTCTCTCTCTATCTCTTTCCACTTCTTTATCCCTATCTCTCTCCCACTATATCTCTCCCTCTCTCTATCTCTCTCCCACAATCTCTCTCCCTCTCTCTATCTCACTCGCCATTCCCTCTCTCTCTCTCTTTCCATCAATCTCCCTCTCTCCACCTCTCTATCTCTCTCCCTCTCTCTCCCTTTTTCTATCTCTATCCCTTCCTCTCTCTCTCTATCCATCTCTCTCCCTCTCTCTCTCTCTTTATCTCCATCTCTCTCCCTCTCTCTCTCTTTCTATCTCTATCCCTTCCTCTCTCTCTCTATCCATCTCTCTCCCTCTCTCTCTCTCTTTATCTCCATCTCTCTCTCTATCCATCTCTCTCCCTCTCTCTCTCTTTATCTACATCTCTCTCCCTCTCTCTCTATCCATCTCTCTCCCTCTCTCTCTCTCTTTCTATCTCTATCCCTTCCTCTCTCTCTCTATCCATCTCTCTCCCTCTCTCTCTCTCTCTTTATCTCCATCTCTCTCCCTCTCTCTCTTTCCATCAATCTCCCTCTCTCCACCTCTCTATCTCTCTCCCTCTCTCTCCCTTTTTCTATCTCTATCCCTTCCTCTCTCTCTATCCATCTCTCTCCCTCTCTCTCTCTCTTTATCTCCATCTCTCTCCCTCTCTCTCTCTCTTTCTATCTCTATCCCTTCCTCTCTCTCTCTATCCATCTCTCTCCCTCTCTCTCTCTCTCTTTATCTCCATCTCTCTCTCTTTCTATCTCTATCCTTTCCTCTCTCTTCCTATCCATCTCTCTCCCTCTCTCTCTCTTTATCTCCATCTCTCTCCCTCTCTCTCTCTTTATCTCCATCTCTCTCCCTCTCTCTCTTTCTATCTCTATCCCTTCCTCTCTCTTCCTATCCATCTTTCTCCCTCTCTCTCCCTCTTTATCTCCATCTCTCTCTCTCTCTCTTTATCTCCATCTCTCTCCCTCTCTCTCTCTTTCTATCTCTATCCCTTCCTCTCTCTTCCTATCCATCTCTCTCCCTCTCTCTCTCTCTTTATCTCTATCTTTCTCCCTCTCTCTACCTCTGTTAATTGCAATAGTTACACGAAAATATAACAAAGAAAAAAAAAGAGAAAAAAAGAGACAGAGAGAGAGAGAGAGAGACAGAGAGAGATAGAGAGACAGAGAGAGAGAGAGAGAGAGAGAGAGAGGTACACAGGGCATCAAAGACAACATAAACTGATAAGCTGAAATTTCGTACTATTATTTCTTTTACCTGACAACACAAGAATCAATTTAAAAAAAAAAAAGAACTAATTAGTTAAATAATTATTAGTAAAAAATTATTTTGTTTGGTATCTTGAACAAGGGAAATAAATTGTACCTGACAGATGTGGCGGTATAAGTTGAATTAGTTCCCTTGAGGAACCTTGAGCCTTCCCCAAGAGATCCCCATCTTCCCTCTCCCTTTCCCAACCGGTCCAGATGGGATCATAGCGCATTCAGAAATCTAAAAGCTAAACAAGAACAATTGGTAAAAATATTTCTATCGCACAGATTTCTGACTAAGTCATTGTGACTATTGAGAACAAAACAAATTAGCACAACTGAAGAAAAGCTTTTGGCTTTAAAACAACAACAACAGAGTCTATTGTTTAGAAACCTTTTACTTCAATCTGACTTTACAAATATGTCTCCGAAATTCTCACATTGTCAAGAATAGTTAAGATTAATAAATATCAATGGCTACTCAAAGAAAGAGGTGAAGACAATTGAATACATTTATTTAAGACAGATGACTATATACTGCGTCCCACCGCATGCCCCCCCCCCCCAAATCCCTGTATTTCTCTTCAGTGTGGTTGTCTGTTCTTTAATGGGGCTGTCTGTCATTCACAGTCAATCTCCTCTTCATTTTGACTTAAACTACTGACAAAGTCTCAGAAAAAAAAAAAAAAAAAAAAATAGTCTATTCAAAACAACGGCGGTATTATTTGAAGAAATGAGACAAAATAGTTTTTTGTTGTTTTTTTTTTAAACCGTTTTCTGGCTACAGTTCAATCTGTCCAGAGCAACACAACAGTTCACAGTGGTTTAAGTTAATTACACTGAGAAAAAGAGAAAAAAAAACAAGACAAATGTTTTAAAAATAAATTTTTTAAAAAGAAAAAAAAAAGTTTTTTTTCTGAGGGGAAGAACTCCACATTGACAGTCTCGATTGTGTAAGATTTATTCCATTTGGGATTGTTTGTATTTCAAGTATTTGACACCGCGGAAACGCTTAACAAAGATACATCCACATTAATTGGAAGAACAAAGTACAGGCGTTGTTGTTGCAGAATTGCTGTACAGAGTGAAAGTACGAGCAGAGAAACGAAGTAAAAAGTAGGATTGTTTCTTTCTGCGCGAGTATCCACTTCAGAAACTGGGTAGCCATTTGTATTCGGCAGAGAGAAAGGTTTCTGTACAAATGTTACTTCGTGAAAAAACATTTTTTAAACAAAATGTGAAAGAGAGAAAGAGAAAAAGAATTTATTTTTTTTTGCAAGGAGTTAAAAAAAAGAAAGAAAAAGTTCCTGGTTTTATTGCCAAGCTGAATAATAAATTTGTAGTTTTTTTGTTGTTTTTTTTGGAATCTTGTAACGAGCCATTTTCGCCAGCAATAGAAGTTTGTTAATGCATGTATTTTGTAAGTGGCTTTTTCCTCGTCTGCCATTTTTTTTTCGTTCAACATGAGCTGGTACGTGAGGAACAGTGTCCTTCAGCTTTGTTGATCTGGAGTTCTGTCAGTCCGTAGCACTATCTGCAGTATATAGGTCATGTTAGACAAGTGAAGAACAGTGTCATTCAGCTTTGTTGATCTGGAGTTCTGTCAGTCGGTAGCACTATCTGCAGTATATATGGCCATGTTGGACAAGTGAAGAACAGTGTCATTCAGCTTTGTTGATCTGGAGTTCTGTCAGTCGGTAGCACTATCTGCAGTATATATGGCCATGTTAGACAAGTGAAGAACAGTGTCATTCAGCTTTGTTGATCTGGAGTTCTGTCAGTCGGTAGCACTATCTGCAGTATATAGGTCATGTGAGACAAGTGAAGAACAGTGTCATTCAGCTTTGTTGATCTGGAGTTCTGTCAGTCGCGTAGCACTATCTGCAGTATATAGGTCATGTGAGACAAGTGAAGAACAGTGTCATTCAGCTTTGTTGATCTGGAGTTCTGTCAGTCGGTAACACTATCTGCAGTATATATGGCTATGTTAGACAAGTGGACAGCATTATTTTCAGTTTTTGAAATTTGTCCTAAAGTACAGGTAGTATTTGCATGAACTAGTGTCTGTTCAAGTTCTCTATCAGACAGGACTGTATGTAGACGTATTTTACCGTGATCTGTGATCTTTGCTATGTCTCAGACATGCCGCTCGACACATACATGTAACGTAACTATTATTTTTTGCAGTTCGTGAGAGAAAACGCCCTTTTGTAGCTTTGTGTTTTCTGTCTTTCGACTTTTTTTGTCGGTCAGGATGATATGTCCAAACTTAAAGCGATGTTGTATATGGTCATCACCTGTAACGTACTCAACGTCTTTTTTTGTCTGCTGAATAGAAATATGTTTTACATACACACTTTGTTTCCACAAGAGTGATAAGTCTACTAGTCATACAATGTACTTTAGTCTACGACTTATTGCTACTTATATGTCATTACTAAGATGCTATCTTCATAGAAAATATGATTGCTTGTGCGGTGTCTAAAAGAGATGGGAATGCTGATGAATATAGAAAGGTGACAAATGGTAGATTTGAACTAATTCAGATATTAATTGCTAATCCTTCAACATCTTTGGGATTAAATTTGTATTTTATTGACAACTATGCTGTCACTGTAAGCTTGTAGTTTTTTCTGATCAAAATTTGAGTTTATTTTTTTTATTGAACAAGTCAAGTTTCTTTGTCTTCCCTGAATCAGTCCTTCAACTAAATACGTAACTGTCACAACAAGATGGAGGAACAGAGTGAAGTTTAATTCATTTTTAATGACTCATCAGAATAACTCATACATACTCATACAAACAGCTCATTCAAACAATTCAATGGAACGACTCATGCAAATACTGATCCAAATCCTTTTTTTATTATCAGACTGAGAAAGCAAATAAAATATAAATTTCTTAGACATTATTTTCTGAAAAAACAAAACAAACCAAAAACAAAAAACTATAAATTACATCTAGATAAAGAGGTTATTTTTGAGTCACCAGATCGAAAAGGAAAATTGTGATTGGTCAAGTCTTTGAAGGAAAAAAAATAATTTTGTAACATAAAAGATAACCTCGGGCAAGTGAAATACTGCATGCATCCAGCACATAGTCTAAGGTGTAATATATAGCAAAAGGAGTTTTTGTTTCAAAACTCGTGGGTAGACCCTGTGGGTTGTTTATTCTCAGACGTTACAGAAGACAAAAACTTCAATCTTGAATACTGTTCAAAATAATAAATTGTCTATATTGAATTACATTTTTTGTAATAAAATCATAAAGGAAACACTACATATATCTTACTTAGTAAAGATTATTTGTCTGTCTTAAGATTTGTATATAGTTCGTCCATCGTGGTTCGATGATGACCACTTGGTCATCCAGAGGACTGAGGGCTTTGCACTGGGGTTTTATGCCTCCTCACCTCCTCATGTGGCTGGTGAGACCTATGTGAGCCCGGAATGTTCGGCCGCACACTGGGCAGGTTATTCCAGCTGGAGCTAGTGTCGTGGACCTTGCTTTTCTTCTCTGGCGTTTTTCTTCTGCCATCGTGGTTCTCGTTGCCTCAGCAATCTTTGCGCCAGTTTTCACAGCGCGACACAATGATGCTCTGTCATGTGCCTCTGTCTCCCAGGTGGCTGGGTTTATGCTGAAAGCCTTCAGAGAAGCTTTGAGGGTGTCCCTGAAGCGCTTTCTTTGACCACCTTGCGAGCGCTTTCCTTCGCTTAGTTGGCCATACAAGATCTTGTCGTTTATGGATGCGGTGGTCTTCCATTCTGTAGACGTGTCCTGCTCATCGCAGCTGGGACTGCATCAGAATTGTATGGATGATTTGTAACAGCGTGTTGAAAAGACAATAAGGGAAATAGATGCAGGGAGACAGAGTGAGACGTAGAATGAATGGCAGAGAAAATAGACAGAAAAAAAAAACATGACAGAGATATAAAGAGAAAGAGAGAGACAGAAAGAGAAAGACAAGAGAAATATACACATTAAGAGAAAGGAACAGGAAGTTAGTGAGAGAAAGAGAGAGTGACAGAGAGAAACTGGACAAACTGTAAGAGAACATCGGAAGGAGAAAAGAGAAAAAGGTCTGTCAAAATTCGCTTGACTCGAACTTTATTTTTCTCTACAAAATATTCACGTTCCTCAACATTTTTGTATTTGAAAACCCAAATGATGATCTGGGCGCTGCGACAATCCAATGAACAAGATGTGTGAAAGGGGGAGAGGGCAAGGAAGTAATTTACAGCCACGGGTCTTGTCATCGCCCAGTGACGTCATCATTCGGTGACGAATTGCATTCACAGCTTTGGGGGGGGGGGGGGGGGCGGTCTGGATGAAATGCAGAAGGGCGGAGGGCTGTATGAGATGCAGAAGGGCGGAGGGCTGTATGAGATGCAGAAGGGCGGAGGGCTGTATGAGATGCAGAAGGGCGGAGGGCTGTATGAGATGCAGAAGAAATCAAATTTAAAAAAAAATGCGTAGATTTCATTTCATACCGACACAACAAAACAAGTCGCGGGAAATTGCTCAAGAAAACGTCTTTCCTAGCCAAGAAAGTTCAAGTGCTGAATACGTCGATGTTCTGAAAAATTACAGGATATCCGTTTAAAACAACAAAAAAAGTCTGCTCGCAGTGGCCCTTGCTACCCTCTCCACACAGCGCCTTTCGCTTCCACAGTTACAAATAAAAATGTCAGAGTTGACTGTGTCCACATGGCTGGACTGTCCACTAATTTGGATAAAGTATCCACCCTCGGATGAGCTAATGTTAATTCAATAGGTACTTGGGGTCAGACGATGGGCCGTGTTATCAAGTTAAAGCTCCATTGATCCATTCACAACACATCCGTGCTCCCCGTTCACGAAACAAGTGGGTAAACGACAATACTATCAAGACTGAAGACCACATTTCTTAGCTCGTGGTTCATGTGTCCAGGTTACATTTATCATACTCAGCATTAGTATCCTCAGTGAACCGACTGGGGGGAGTCGGGAAGTGTTAAGAAACAAAATAGAACGGGTATGTTAAGATGGAAGGAACCACATGTTGATGTGCCATTAGGAACCAAATTCATTGCACTTGTCGGTGGTGAAAAAGGCAGTTATCAAGAACATTTTTTCATCATGCGGTCACTTTGTCCGGTATCCGCTTTGTTATTGCCGGTCTGTCCTATCACAAAAAGCGTTCACTAGAAGATCCAATATTTACCTTGGCTTCTTCCACAAGTATAAGCAAAACATTTCATGGAGCCGCCTATGTAAAAGCATATATAGAATTTTATCAACAAAAATCATTTTATTAAACATCAAGTGATAACAGAAGTGTATTAAGTCTAAAGTACTTTAAAGACATCACAGAGGTGAGTCACCGGTGGTACCTCGCGTTAGGTGAGTACTTGGAACAAGATGTTTAAATGTCTAATCTACACAGTGATTAAAGCACTTCAGCTGCTTCGTATTTCTAATGTTCTTGCTGAACTCACGTCACACCTGACAAATGTTTGCTTAGTGAAGTAAGAAACTGTTCAATAGGGCCCCCTGATTATGATTGTGTCTTTTGAGTGCTTACATAAACACGAAGATGATACCATGAAATGAGCTAAACTGTCTCGACTGTTTAAAATTTTAACCACACTCGTAGCCAGAGCCCAACGTCACCGAAAACATTTTTTTTTAAATCAGGGTTGTTTCTGCTACCCTACAATAACATTTAGCTAGCCACACAATATTGTAAATGACCTTCCGCCACCCCCAAGGCTATCCTAATAAATCTTTTGTCCCCCAGTGACCGCCCCACTGACTCCAGCCTGATAAGCAACAATCAGCAGGTAGATATTGGGGACACAACGCACGTGTTCAGCACGCGCTCTGGAGGCTCACCGTAAGGATATTTTTAAAAAAATAGAAATGGTCGTCTCCCTGGCTGGCGGAGATTTGTGTTAAGTCGTCTGCTCCGTTCTACATCTTCACACCCCCCCAATCTTCTTCCCTCCACGCCATCAGCGGTTCTTTTTTGTTTTCTTCTCTTGTGCGCCCCACGATTACAGATCGCCATCAAACAACACATCGATTTCAAGGCAACAGATTGCCAACGAGACCATCGCTCACACATCCCGAGAGAAATGAAAGTATAGAAAAATATACGCCCCTGTTTATTGGAGCAGGGGAGGGTGGGGGCGTGCACCTTCAAGTCAAAAAAACGTTCATCGAACAAAGTGTGTGTGTGTGAGAAAGAGAGAGAGAGAGAGAAGTTGAGATACATCGGCTGTCAGTTGCTCTGTAAAAGATGAAGACAAAGTTGTGGGATCACTTTGTAGAGAAATAAACAATAAAACCACAAAACCGTTCTGCATTCACACACCTGCAACACTGCAAGACAAACAGGAGAGATGTTAGAGGCATTCAGAGAGAGAGAGGGAGGGAAGGAGTGATAGAAAGAGAGAGGGGGTCAGAGAGAGAGGAAGGGAGAGGGAAACAGATGGAAGGGAGAGAGTGGGAAAGGGATGAAGAGAAAGAGAGGTGAGGAGAGAGAGCGATAACAATAGAGAGGAGGAAGGAGAGAGCGGGGAAGGAGAGAGATAGAGCATGAAAACGATAGCGAGAGAAAGAAACACAAAGTCGCCTCTACCAAACCTTCTAAACACACACACACACAGAATGTTCAATTTTCTATCTCTCTCAGCCAGACGATTACATTGTAAATTGTCAGCTAACAGACGCGACGTTCTACGTTCTACGCCAGCGTGCGCGTCCGCAAGTCGTGCAATCATGTACAGCGGGTGAAGTCATCCGTGACTCAACAAGCACTTCACAGCACCGCGTTTTGCGCTATACTGTCAGTAGACTGTGCACAACTGGGGCATCTAGAAGCCACAAACACTAAAGTGCACAGTCTGAAACCAAAGCTTAACTCAATTATGCACGAGAAGCAATCTGTCACGTGTACAATCTAATTTGTCTTGCGTTTTTGAGAGCCGCAAACGAAGTGGCCAGCGATAACATAGCACATGTAATTTTAATGCCATTTTTGATGTGTTTAGGTTATTAAACTGCTTCCTTGGTTCAAATGCAAGTTGGTCGGTGACTAGGACATGAGCTACGGTTTCAAGAATCTGTATTGTGATCTCAACAGTATGTTGCTGCGTGTTGATACGCGTAGCCCCAACTCGATACATGCTGATACATCCAATCACTGTAGAAGAATCCCTTTTTCTTTTCTATTGAAGCAGGCAAGGGGCGTGTCTCTCGGGGATCGCGACCTTTTCTATTGAAGCAGGCAAGGGGCGTGTCACTCGGGGATCGCGACCTTTTCTATTGAAGCAGGCAAGGGGCGTGTCGCTCGGGGATCGCGACCTTTTCTATTGAAGCAGGCAAGGGGTGTGTCTCTCGGGGATCGCGACCTTTTCTATTGAAGCAGGCAAGGGCGTGTCGCTCGGGGATCGCGACCTTTTCTATTGAAGCAGGCAAGGGGCGTGTCGCTCGGGGATCGCGACCTTTTCTATTGAAGCAGGCAAGGGGCGTGTCGCTCGGGGATCGCGACCTTTTCTATTGAAGCAGGCAAGGGGTGTGTCGCTCGGGGATCGCGACCTTTTCTATTGAAGCAGGCAAGGGGTGTGTCTCTCGGGGATCGCGACCTTTTCTATTGAAGCAGGCAAAGGGTGTGTCTCTCGGGGATCGCGACCTTTTCTATTGAAGCAGGCAAGGGGCGTGTCTCTCGGGGATCGCGACCTTTTCTTCTTTTCCTTTTTATCTTTCTTTTACTTCTTTACCTAAGAGTGTGCCCCTCCCCCTTTTTCACGCCAATCCCACTAAGCCAACTTAGTATAGACTGTCACTTGACTTACTTACTTAGGATACCCACCCCTTTCTCTTTCAATACGTTTAGGAAGAACTAGGTCTGCCGGAATGAGGTTAAGTAGGTCTGACATACGGAACAACTCCATCGTTTGGCTATTGTAGGGAGTTCAAGCTATGGGAAAATGGAAGGCGCAATCAAATAATTTGCATTAATCTTTTATAAGGTGTGAAAATGTTATAAATAGAAGGCATTTTGGTTGATAAAGCAGTGGTGAGACGTGAGTAGTGTCAGACTGATATGCATGTGCAGTACCAGACAGCTTGCAATAATTAAATGTATGCTTCTAACGCCCACATTCCAAAAGGTCAATCTAAATGATTGTTGACGTTTGATGTATAGTCTGCAGTGGACATTGTTCAAGTTGACAAGGACAAGAGTGACATTCTTGACACCAGAATGCAAGCGTTGAACATGACCTAGTAAATGACAGGCTGGACAGCAGACGACAGATTTACCTGATGCCTGGATAAGACATTCACACCTAGTTGTTAGATGTATTTTTAATCCGGATTGAGTTTGAAATCTATTGAATAGATCAAACTGAAAGATAACAGAATGTCGAAATGAGTATTTAAACTGAAGAACAAGTTTCAACAACCAAAGTGGAAACAAAGAAATGTGACGAAACATTTCTTCTCGCTGAGTGGTACACATACACCAGGATATGCTATTACATTAACCTCACTGATATTAATTGGAAAATTACAATCAGCGGTAGATTCCGAGACAAACAGAACGGAACAACCATAAAAGAGACGCACCCCCTCCACCCCCCCCCTTTCTTTCCCAAATCAAACACTTGGCTAGATATTTCCCTACTTCTGTTAGCCCAAGCGACACCAATGTCCCAACACAGTTCCGAGAGCGAGGCCAGAAACCAATGCCCGACTTGCTTGTTACATGAAGATGTTCACACACTTGATAGGGCGCCGCCTTTACTGCGCAGAGCAACACTTAAGCCGCCTTACTGCGCAGAGCAACACTTGAGCCGCCTTACTGCGCAGAGCAACACTTGAGCCGCCTTACTGCGCAGAGCAACACTTGAGCCGCCTTACTGCGCAGAGCAACACTTGAGCCGCCTTACTGCGCAGAGCAACACCTGAGCCGCCTTACTGCGCAGAGCAACACTTGAGCCGCCTTACTGCGCAGAGCAACACCTGAGCCGCCTTACTGCGCAGAGCAACACTTGAGCCGCCTTACTGCGCAGAGCAACACTCTCAAGTTTGAGCGGAATGCTGGATTGGGAGGGTGCCCGCCTTACTGCGCAGAGGAACACTCTCAAGTTTGAGCGGAATGCTGGGTTGTGAAACACTAGCAGATAAGCATCTCGGGTTCTTTAATGTGACATTACAATACAAGTCAATGACGAATTGGGGTTCTTACAAACTAACACGCATTGTATAACAGGTCTCCCTTTTAACCATACAGTATAGAACAGATACTATTTCTTCATCAAACAAGAACATTGTTAAGTAAACGCATAATATGAACACTATTCAGAAGAACAAAGCAAATATAGGATATGTTAATGCCCTGAATGTGTGTGTTTAAATTATACCGTGAAGTGTATAGAGATATATCAACGATATCAAAATACATGAGTTTTTTTTTTCTTCAGATTGTCATTCTAAAAGCGCAGTTATTTGAAGCCACTCTTCATCTGATCCGTGTCTGACACCAGATCCATGGTGATAGCGGGACACGAGACAACGGTACGGCACAGAGCGAGCCCTAGGGAGAGGGGATCAATTATTCAAAGTAATTAGATTCCTAGGTTTAGAATGAACCTTTGGATTTCACAAAGGTATTCAAGCATTTACACGAAACAACAAACACGATGAGGAGCAAACACGCACACCGTGCACACTGGGAAAGCAAGAGCTATTTTTAGATGGGGAAACCTTTTTTTGAGTTGTATTTTCATTGGTGGATAATGTAAGCGAGCAATGTTTCTTACAGGTCAAACATAAATTCACATTTTTTTTTACACGTGGACAAAGTGGTACCTGAAAGAATAATTTTAAATGAAAAGTGATCATGGAATCTTCATGTTGATGAAATTATTTAAAAAATCAAACAAAACATTAGGGTTTATTAAAAGAAACTTTAACGAATCAAACAGGAACATACAACTAAAATGCTATTTAACCTTAGTTAAGCCAATATTGGAATATGCATCCTCTGTTTGGGACTCCTCAACTCAACGAAACATAAAGAAATTAGAACAAATACAAAATAGATCAGTCAGTTAGATACAAACGAATATTCACATTTAATAAAAGTAACACCATTAGTAAAAGTCGTACAAGTGCTTCTTCTTCCCTAGTGCCACGACAGAAGGGAATGTTTACCTAAATCAGCCAGGAAAACGACTTAGCAGAGTTGACGTCACTGGGTGAAATGCATGACTAGATTGACACATAAAATGCGTAAGACGTGGTTATCTTCTTTTTTGAAGTAACGTCTGTAACTTATAAGATGCAATAATGACTGACAGATTAACTGGATTGAAAGAAGTGGAAACAATATTGGTGGAGCGTATGTACATAGAAGTTAAAGTATTTTCATTTGTAGAAATTATGTACGCAAATTGAAAGAGGTAGTTTCATTGCTGAAAAGATTGTTACAAAAATTGATGGTACTAAATGTATAGTTTCACTCTACCATGGCTTGCACGAGATAGTGGGATGGTGCTCAACAGATCCACGAGAATGTGTGTAAGGGTAGATGGGGTATGTGAATTTTTAGTTAGTAGAGAACTAGACTCAGAGAGAGGAGTTGAGTACTGGACTCAGAGAGAGGAGTTGAGTACTGGACTCAAGAGAAAGGAGTTTATAGTTTAACAAAGTAATTTATTACTATACATATGTGTCGATTAGAGCCCTGTCCTCAAAAGATTGAACTGAGGCTTGGAGTCGCTTTTCAGTGATCCAATCCCCAAAAACAAGAACCTTCACAACCAGCCTGGGCAACCCCCATATTTAGGCGGTTTGTGACAGATATGACGCAGTATTTCTAACAGCAGTGCTCATGAAGCGGTTTAATAGAAATTGTTATAATACAGTCCCGGCATCTCCTTCTATGGCAATCCTAAGTCTCAATGTGACTACAATGATTCGTGCACAGCATCATCGTAAGAACAAGACAGCAAAGACAGTTTGTGTTTTCATACAGCACAAAACACAAGCGCTAGGTGCCAACACACGCACATGTGACAAACATAATCATCGATCACAAACAGACAACCCACCGCATCACAACTACAAGCATGAAGCACAAAAACGCACATCTCAAACACTCCAAGGAAGAACCATATAGGCACATAGCTATCACCGGTTCAATTCCTGAAGACACAAACAGAAACATTGAAAGCCTACATTCAGTTTTCATCAGAATTCAGACATATACAATCATCTCTAGATATATATGGAAATGTGAGATCAAAACACATACACATTGAACCTACAGCGCTAACACACACATAAACGTACACATAGAAAATCCACTTTAAAAAAAAGTTAGGCTAATTCCATGGTCAACCAGATCCGACATATCCCCAACGACGCTGTCCAATCAAAATGGACGTCCACCTTTCTAGTCCAATTAATTTCCCTTCTAGTTTATTGGTTACCGATAGCGCAAGATTACAGGAATCACTGAGTGGGATTATGGACTTTTTTGTTCAAAGCATGGTATAAGTTAGGTGTAGGTTAAAAAGACAGGGAAAGAACGAAATTGGCTGGAAAAGAGATGAGAATTGGGTGGGTGAGCACGAGTGAGAGAGAGAGAGAGAGAAAGAGAGAGAGAGAAAAAAAAAAGAGAGAGGGTGAGGGAGCTAGGAGGATTTTTAAAAAGTTTGCTCCGTAAGGTCAAAAAAATGCAACGATGATCTTATTACGTAGTGGTACGACAAGATGAGGAAGGTAGCTTGTATCACACAAACTCTTAGATGGCCCAGTTGTTGTCACCTATTACGACACAAACTCCTATATAAAATGCCTTCACGACAGTCCCAATGTCTAGCGAGAGTATTCTTATCATTACCAGAATTAGTACGTGAATAATGACCATCTATGTCGACTTTATAAACAAAGGGGTAGTCTTTAGGTCAAATGTAGACGGGGCTTCTCTTTCCAAAAATGCGAAATATTTTTTACAAAAGCAAAATGTGAAACATGAAAATGCTGAGACCAAAGAGAACTGATTTATATATCTAAGTGTTTGCATATCACATACATAATAATGTAAATAGAAACCGTCTTGAAATTAAAATGTCACAAGGTAGCAGTGAACTAAAAATGCACAAAGTGGCAGTTGCAATGAAATTCCTCGGCCAAATTATGGTAAGAGGAAGTAGGTTTGAACCCCGTTAGCAGCAAGCCATTGGCTTGCTCTTAATGGCTTGCTCTTATTCCAATTATTATCCAAATCCCTAGTCTCAATAGGGAGTTAAACTCCAACCCTAAGCACGGGAGCTCACTCTAAAGCCCCAACACATTACACAACTGTGTTCATGTTGTTTGACAAAATGTTGGCAGTGACATGGACACAAAATATCCCCACAAGAGCCACATATAACAAGTCAATGCCCAATTAAGCTCAGATTTCAACAGAATGACATCTTGGATATCAGTTACTGTATGTCCTAGTTCAGTACATTCACCTGAAGTCTAAATGATTTAGTGTAAAGCAATCACGTCCTCATCTAGTTTTCTGTTTACACATTGGAACTGGGGGGAGAGGGGGCGACCATTTTTACCTCTTACATTCTCATGTCTATTTTGTGTATTTATTGATACGACAGAGTACAAGTGAACACAACCAGACAAATATAAAGGATCCTTTTAAAAAAAAAAGCTTATCTAAGGGAAAGAATTTCGCACTTATAACTATATCTCTCAATTATGTAAAAGTTGTTTTTTTTATTCGACATCAAAGAAAATATAATTAACTAACAATAATTAATGTACTAATTGGTTAATGTTTAAAAAATTGAAAAAAAAAATAAAAAAATCGATTCATGTTTTGTCCCAAGAAATAATTGTTTCAAGTTTCAGCTTGATGGGCGAGTGAGTTCAATTATCTAAAAGGACGAAACCCGACATGTTTAGAGATATCTGTGAAAACTAAAGGATTAATTTCCTTAGTTAACATCAAACAAAACAATTAATTACTAGTAATTAATTGACTAATTGGTTGATTTTTTTATTTATGTCTTTTCTATGACAATCTATGTCAATGAAAATATTGAGTACAAACTTTTCACCAGACAGACAGAGAGAAGTGAGTTGCTTATATAAGCTTTGTAAAAAGACACACAAAAAAAGGTTTGACTTTCCCAGCTTTATTTTTGAACACTAGAACATACTCCCCACGACGTACAGACACGCAATCACATTGACACACACACACACACACGCAGATACTTATTTTGAAAGTGTGGTTTCTTCACCTTCACCTATCCCTTTGTCTGTTTGACCGCTGGGGCACCACACAAGATCTGTTGGCCGTCTGTCTCCATTCCTCAATTGTATATTAAAAGCGCATAGATATCGTGTGTGTGTGTGTGCGTGCGTGTGTGTTTTGCAGAATCTTGTGAAACCTTAGAGAAAGAAACAAAATGTAACCAATTATCATTGACGCTATTTTGCTCTACATCTTCAAGGTGGAACAGATCTGCTTGGAAACATGGATATAGAGGATACATAGGGTATACGAAAAGAAAGGTATGCTGTAGCTCTATAGATCTATCCATACAATCGGATTAATGAACTTTGCTGACAAAAACATGTACAGGAATGTAGTCAACAGAAAACATTCTCCTAGAAGTGCAGAAACTAAGAACAAAAAGTTGTCAACAAAAAATGAATGTTAAAAAGTGAACCAGCTTCTTGTCAAGCACCCGTTGGAGGGTGTATGTCGGGGCGCTGACAGAAATGTATCAACGCCATGTCACGGCCGGACCAGGGAATGGGTCGCGCGATGAAAAGGTTTAAATGAAGCATGTGTCTAAACAGACGCTGATAACAAAACAGAAAAAGTTGAGTCACGTAATTCTGAGAGACGGCTTCTTGAGATGGAATGTAGACACATCGGACGACATCATCACAAGACTAGGAATGTGCAGGACACCCAAGTGATCACGTGATATCAGTTCCAGACCTGGTGAAGAAAGAAGCTCCTATCTCAACCCCACACCCCCCTAGTTTATACTTCATACTTTGTAGAGTTTTATTGGATAGCTCTAGTTTATATTTCATAATTTGTAGAGTTTTATAGGATAGCTCTAGTTTATACTTCATACTTTGTAGAGTTTTATTGGATAGCTCTAGTTTATATTTTATACTTTGTAGAGTTTTATTGGATAGCTCTAGTTTATACTTTCAAATACTTTGCATACATCAGTATACCTTAAAAGTGGGCAATAGCGGCTCTTCTGCCTTCTGTTAGATCACCATATAGATTTAGAAATGACAAATTCCTAGGGAACCACTGCAGTTAGTGGCACACTGAATCTGTTTGGTTAGAAGGGTAGCCTTACAAAGTGGAAAGAGTGATAGGCTGAGGGTAGAGAGGCAGGAATAGCAGAAATATTGGTGCACCTAAATCTTTGTCATGTTTCTTTTACTGACTCTTTCGTCTAGTTTTAGCGCTGTAATCCAATTTTATGTAATACTTTTTTTTCTTTTTTTTTTGTCTCGAGTTGTCCCACCATTTTTGTGTCTCCCATCTGACTGCCCTCCCTTGTCTTCTCTTCGTGTAGTCTGTTGGATACAACATCCTTAGTTTGATAGCACTTTCACAAAATGGAGTTGCCGGAAAGACACGAGCAGTGACGTAGTTGATTGCCGGATATAATGTTTTGTTTAAATTCTGGTGATAGAAATACAGTCAGATTGAAGGTCTATAGAAAGAATAAAGAAACTTTAATATAACTTCAAATTTGATTTCGAAAAGAGAAAAAAAAGTCATAAAATATATGGACACATTTAAAAAAAAGAATTAGTAGAACAGTTGTAGAGAAATATTTCATTCTCTTACAAAAGAAAACTGGACACAAAAATATTTCACACTTAACACACACTCAAACACACACAGACAATAATAATACCACCATCTCTTAGCCAAGGGACTAAACCACGTAATATTCTATAGAAATGTTAGCTTGAATACTAGAAACGTTTGATGGTAATGTACTGAAAGATTTCAAACACAATAAAAAAAATTATTAAACAAAAAAAAAACATTTATTATGGAGTATATTGTTTATGTGTGTGTATCTAAGAAGTGTGTTGTTCATGTGTGTGTGTAGTGGAGTATATTATTTATGTATGTGTTTAGTACATTGTGTCTATATGGGACTGTATTGAATACTCTGTGGAAGGTAATCTGGTAATCTTCTACCAACCTTTGCACCCTATCCTGTCTGTGACATTTTTTTTCAATCCGAAGTTACACTCGGTAAATGCGCCTCATGAAGTCTTCATGATACAGAACCAAATAGTGGTAGTTGTTTTATAGATTAAAAATGACTTTTTTTTTAGAACAAAAAAAAATTGGATTTCCCAGACGAAGCCTTATTCATCTAGATCAGATGACTAAAAAACGGTGGGCCCCTGGGGGAGGGGGAAGTGCAATGCAATACTTTGGCCATTTTCTTTTATGAAAGATTTTGTAAGGGTGGACAAAGAAACTTTTTCTTTTCGACCCGCTCCCAGTGTGATTGGAACATGACCAGCGAGGACAAAAGATGCATTTGACCACTTCACAAAACTGGGCTCTGACCCCAAAACAATAGGTGATCTGTTCCAACACAGGTAGCAGTATGGCTTGTGACAAACCGTTTTAGCTCACTCAAGGTATCACTCAGGTCTAAGCATTTAATTAATTTATTTACACGCTAGTAATCATCAATTTTACTAATTTAGCCAATCAAGCACTAAAAACACAGCCACCACCCCTCCAATCCAACCCCACCCCTTTAGCAGCGATGTCACATTTTACCATCCCCACCTTGACACATGCCACACTAGACTCTTGACAAGAGTACACTCCCTCCATCTAGCTTGGCAAACCTCCGTTGACCCCCCCCCCTTTTTTTTTGTGGGGAGCCGCGGGTCACTTCAAAGAGCCCATTCAACTCTACACCTCGGGCGGCGATGTCTACCCGATCGTCTGGCGCTAGCTATCATCGAGGTATAATCTCCCTTGATCTGGCCGAGCTCTGATAATCTCCCTTTCATATCCACCTGACCACCTGGGCTGACTCCCTGGACTTTCAACTCGCGCCTTCGCGCGGTGTCTATCTCCCGGAAACGCCGTCACGGTCAAGCGAGGATCTCTCTGTCAAAGACGCCGGATAGACTAGACCACCTTTGTGCTTATCTCCCGCCTCACCCCCCCCTCTCCACGTGTATATGGACAAGACTTCAACGTACGATCTCATTCTCGTTGGAGAGCTGACAGGGAGCACATCTATCTCTTGCTTGAGCTCTGGACTATTTTCATTCCCTTTTTTCACTTTGGATTGGTGGTATGTAACTTAGTAAAGTGCTTGAAAACCATTTTACTTAGTAATGTATATATATATATATATATATATATATATATATATATATATATATATATATATATATATATATATATATATATATATATATATATATATATATTTGTGCATTTATTACTACACATTATTTGAGTACATATTTGTGCATTCTTATCATGGATAATGTAAGTAGATTACTGTATACTTATATTTTATATCATGACTTTTGTGGCTAAATGTTCAAGCCATCTGGACTAGAATTTTTTAACAAATCTTACCAGATGTATTTAGCTCTTTAACTATTATTAATGTAACTCTGATATATTAGCGCTCAGCACGAGCCCTCAATATATTATCATTGATTAATTCCTTAGCAGGGAATTATTAAGACACTTATGTAAACATGTCTTATTACTGAGTATGTATTTACTTATGCTCTATGTTTACTTATGGGAGAGCATGGGCGAGTATCAGACGTTGATCTCCCCTTCCCCTGCCATGTCATTTATCTAAGCGATGTATGTACTTGCTACTCACCATGATTGGTGAACGTCACTTGTATTACTTATCATATATCACTTACTACTGATTGTTATTTCCCTTTATGGGAGTCCCCATTATTATTGTTATCCCCCTTGATGGGACAATATATTCATTTGTTAGTTCCCTTTGATATTTATGAAACTAGCTTATAATTTCTCTATACCAGTCTGAAGATGTCCTTCACGGAAAGGCATCTGCCTCCCAGTGTTATCATCATGGCTAAACCGACGCATACATCATATCGTTGCAGCTTTTATCAATAGGCTACATCCGCCTGAAATCTTAGCAACCTAAAGCTGATACCAGATTTGCTGGAACCAGATCTGCAGACACCAGTCCTACTCATCTTACAAGAGTCCAAGTAACAACGCTAGCCACAGACTCGTCACTGGCTTAACTGATTGGTAGACGCAGCTTAGCTCTGCAACCATACAACATTGGACTGCACCCGGAGCCTGGATCCACTACGCCAGCCCACCAGCAGACAGCATCAGTACCAGCCACACCCATCTCATCGGTGCAGCACCGGACCAAAAGCTAAACAACCAGCCTAATGACACTCAGACCACTTGGTTCTCATATCTGATGATGATAGTCTCCTACATGTAAATACGCCAGGTCCCATCCTAGCAACTGTACAGCATTTTACCTTTTAATTATCCTTTGTATAATAAACTGTACATATTTTACATCTAAATATAGTATTTGTTGCCTGCATTATAACGCTGTGCTTGTAGTTTATATGTGCAAGTGAGGATTCTCAAACTATAAAATCCCCTAGACACCCGGGACGGCCAAATCTTAATCCAATTTGTCACATGGTTTTCAACTCGGCCACTATTTGTTACTATTTCCCCCATCGACAAAACACTGAAATTCAACAGAGTGGGTCTACAGGGGCGGAAGATAAGGTTTTGCGGTCTCCCAACAAGAAGCTTACTACTTTATATCTTAAGTACTCAATCATTGCGGTATACAGTACCAAGAAGTGTACCTGCGTAGGTCAAAGCACTGACACGTGTTTCCTAAGGAGTGAGTGCGTGATTACTTGAAGCAGCATGTGTATTCACAGACACCGTCAGTTTGATGAAATGCTCATCACTGAATGATTTGGGTTCTTCATCTTATCGATCTGATTTATTCTAAGCTAATCTTGGAAATGGAGGTGACAGTTTAAGTATCCATTGACTTCAAAAAGCAGACAACTTAGTAGTCTGTGTCTGGGTGTGATTATGTGATGACTAAGTAGTCTGGGTGTGATCATGTGACGACTAAGTAGTCTGTGTCTGGGTGTGATCATGTGAAGACTAAGGACTAATCTGTTACATGTGTTAGGTCAGCCGAAGACCTATGATAAAAACGTCTGTTGACCCAATAGCTCGCTGCATTCAAATATTATAGAGATTTAAAAATACTAATTAAGTAATTAATTGCGTTTATTTTTTTCCATTAATTCATGTTTCGTTAGGGACAATGAATGACTTGATCCGAGAATGAGAAGTGCTAGAAATCATGTGCAAAACATTGGACCAGAAAGACAGACAGACTGACTGATTGAAGTTTTGTTCAAGCCAGCAATTTATTGTGAATAAAAAGATTTTTGTTACTGATTTAAAATGATCTTTACTTATTAAGGTAGAAATGAAACACTATAAGACCATACAGTAACCTGCCTCGAAATAGAAACAAAATACTCTAGCCAGACAAAGACGATGCACCAGTGATGAATAATTACCAAGACAAAGTACCAGTGATGAATGCTTACCTAGACAAAGTACCAGTGATGAATGCTTACCAAGACAAAGTACCAGTGATGAAAGCTTACCAAGACAAAGTACCAGTAATGAATGCTTGCCAAGACAAAGTACCAGTGATGAATGCTTACCAAGACAAAGTACCAGTAATGAATGCTTACCAAGACAAAGTACCAGTGATGAATGCTTACCAAGACAAAGTACCAGTGATGAATGCTTACCAAGACAAAGTACCAGTGATGAATGCTTACCAAGACAAAGTACCAGTGATGAATGCTTACCAAGACAAAGTACCAGTAATGAATGCTTACCAAGACAAAGTACCAGTGATGAATGCTTACCAAGACAAAGTACCAGTGATGAATGCTTACCAAGACAAAGTACCAGTGATGAATGCTTACCAAGACAAAGTACCAGTAATGAATGCTTACCAAGACAAAGTACCAGTGATGAATGCTTGCCAAGACAAAGTACCAGTAATGAATGCTTACCAAGACAAAGTACCAGTGATGAATGCTTACCAAGACAAAGTACCAGTAATGAATGCTTACCAAGACAAAGTACCAGTGATGAATGCTTACCAAGACAAAGTACCAGTAATGAATGCTTACCAAGACAAAGTACCAGTGATGAATGCTTACCAAGACAAAGTACCAGTGATGAATGCTTACCAAGACAAAGTACCAGTGATGAATGCTTACCAAGACAAAGTACCAGTAATGAATGCTTACCAAGACAAAGTACCAGTGATGAATGCTTGCCAAGACAAAGTACCAGTAATGAATACCAAGACAAAGTACCAGTGATGAATGCTTACCAAGACAAAGTACCAGTAATGAATGCATACCAAGACAAAGTACCAGTGATGAATGCTTACCAAGACAAAGTACCAGTAATGAATGCTTACCAAGACAAAGTACCAGTGATGAAAGACAATCTGATAAAATAAGAAAAAAATCAGGCCAAATTTGTCACACACATCCAGGCCAAAGAGCTTATTTTTTTACTTTTTTTTGGTGTAAATCTGTCACTTTGTTGTCTTCTGAACTAGTTTTTTAAACTCGTTATTAAAGAGAAAATGTCTGGAATGTGAAACGAAAATGTGTCAATGAAAATTTTGTTACATACTAACTTTCCTTGACAGAAGTACTCACACGTGACATTACACACACTCTCATGTGACATTATATACACACACAGACCATTATATATACTCCCATATAACATTAGACAAACATGACGTTACACACACACACACGCACGATATTACACATACTGACCCAAAACATTACACATACACATGACATTACACACACACACATTCACAGATGACGTTACACACACTCACATCTACACCACACTGGGATATTCTTCTTATCGCTGACAAACGTTGAGGGGAAAGAACTGAGAGTCGATGTTGATTTGTCCGTTATTTAGTAGAAAACATCTCGATCTTCGGCAATCAATAAAACAAACTTTTAGTTTCATTGTGCTTTCAGGATACCTATGTAGATTATATCGAAAGAAACTGACTACTATCTAATGCTAAATGACACAATCAATTACTTCAGGATAGTTTAGAATAACGCACACTGGTTATTAGCTTTTTTTTTAAAGAAAATATAAATTATAATAGACGTTAGAACCTCACAACATCTTACAGATTTAGAATCACTGATACTCAGATTCACAGGATTTTTTTTTTTTACATTGTCAGCAGACTTTGTGTGTGTGGGTATGTGTGTGCGCCTGCTAGTTTGTGTGAGTGTACTTTACCCTAGAAAGCAGTCGAATTGTCGTAGACTTCAATGCCAAGAGACTTACGGCATGAATTATGCAGGCATGACTTATGATCCCTGACTGAAGTCAAGTGTCTGGAATAGATTGTATACATGTGACTCCTGATCGGCCCTCCCTCGCCATCATTTCAAACCATTTCTCTGTCTTTGTCTTTCTATGTATCTATTATCTGATGTTTCTCTCTCTCTCTTTCGTAATCAAATCAAGAAATGCTCTCACCACCATTAAGCGAAGCAAATGTCCCCATGACATAATGAGGTCAGACCGGCCCATCCATAGATAGGTGACCAACAAGAAATCTGAACGATGGTTGTTTACGTGGCCACTCTCTCAAAAAGTCAAACATTTCACTTTATTTATGGCTATTTCTAGTTCAAACCATCTATTGGCAATACAGTCTATTTCTATTGCTCCACACCTATATTCTGTAGTTCAAGACTTGCACAAATTAGAAACAGTTGAAAATTGTTCTATAGATGCGACGACTCAATCCTTTGAAGTGTAAATTGTAGGGGTGACTTGAATCATTTGAAGTGTAAATTCATTTGAAGAGTAAATTTTAGGGGCGACTCGAATCATTTGAAGTGTAAAATGTAGGGGCGACTCGAATCATTTGAAGTGTAAAATGTAGGGGCGACTCGAATCATTTGAAGTGTAAATTGTAGGGGCGACTCGAATCATTTGAAGTGTAACTTGTAGGGACGACTCGAATCATTTGAAGCGTAAATTGCAGAAGATTTATTTTCCGTTCATCAAATTTAATGGGCGATATTTTTTATCAATTATTTTTTAAGCGGTTTCTTCATTGATTTTGGCACTGTTTTTTTTGTTTTTTTTTGTTTTGTTTTTTCAGTTTGGTGATAGACCGATTCAATGGTTAGTTGTGAATGTGTTTTCCAAGCCAATAGGTATGATAAAAAAAATATGTATAGACTTAATTAGGCGCGGTGGCTAAGAGGTAAAGCGCTTCGCTTCCGAACCTAGGGATTCCGGGTTCAAACCCAATTGTGAAGACTGGTTTCCTCAGAGTCCAGCCAGTACTAACGGGATGTACCTGACATGAGCTGGTGAAAACTAAAAGGCGGTTAGTCCTTGTGCTGGTTACCTCGTTAACCGTGGACCACAGACACATGTTCCTTGACACAATAGATCGCAAGGTCTGAAAGGGCAAAATGAAACTGAACAATTCTGCACTCTCAGTTAGTCAAGCACATCCATACAAACATACAGAAGCCAACAAGTAATGTCCAATTATTATTCCCTTGAATCAAAAAATGAAAAGAAAATAAATCAAAACCATAAACGCCAAACAGCACGCGCACACACACGCATACACACATTACGCTCTTCAACTCCCTATAATTAGTTTTTGTTTTACAGTTTTTAAAAAAAACGTTTCCCGCCATTCCAAACTTCCAACCGGATGTCAAGCAGCAGCAGAAGTGAGGAAGGGGAGGAGTATCAGGAGAGTACAAAGCTAATGAACTAACCCTTTAATCAGAGATGTTGTTTATCTCTTGTGGCTTCATTAACCACTTCGTTAAAACCAGAGTCTCGCCATGAACAAACTAACACAAACTTTAAATGAATACTAGTTGTTGTTTTTTTATCGCAATAATAATGATTTTGAAAAAAAAAATGGCGGCATACCGTGTTGTAAAGAATGAGGCACAAAAGCTGAGTAGAAAAAAAAAGAATTAAAATTGATTGATTGAATTTGGAGTGACGTATTCTTCTTCTTTTTAACTGTAACTAACTTTTTTTTTTGGGGGGGGGGGGGGGGGGGGGGGGGAGGGCATATCAGCACTAGTTAGTCCATGTTATTGCCTATTTAGTCCATGCTATTGCCTACTTAGTCCATGCTATTGCCTATTTAGAAATTTTTCCTTGAAAGAAATTGTATTCTTGATCAGTCTATAAATGACCCATGTAAGTGAATTTTAAAACAGTCACAAATCTGGCTTCTGTATGTTTGTGTGGATGTGCTTGACTAACTGAGAGTGCAGAATTGTTTCGTTTAATTTTCCCCTTTCAGACCTTGAGATCTATTGTGTCAAGAAACACGTGTCTGTGGTCTAAGAACAAGAGCTCCGCATTCTAACTATAACTCTCAATTCGATTTCAAAACAAAATAATCAATTTTTTTTTTTTTTTTTTTTTTTTGGGGGGGGGGGGGGGTATCGATTCATGTTTTATTATCAACAAATAATTGTTTTGAAAGTTTCAACTTGATTTGACAATAAGTGTACGTCCAGAAGAAATAACGTGTTCAATTAGGTTAGGGCACGAAGCCCTACATATGTAGCCGTATCAGTTAATACTGAAGGAATAATTTCCCATGTTGCTATCAAACAATATAATAATTGACCAGTAATTATTGACTTATTAGTTAAGTTGATTCACGTCTTGTTTCAGCCAATGAATAATTGTGTGCAAAGTTTCAATTTGATCCGAGAATGGATGTTAAAGAAATAACCTGTTCAATTATCTGAGGGGACGAAGCCCTACATATTTAGTCATATATGTGAATACTAAGGATTAATTTCCCTTTTGGTATCAAACAAAATAATAAATTATAGTACTCAATTGACTAATTTGTTAACTTTTTAAAATCGATTCATGTCTTGTCTAGGCCATTGAATAATTGTGCAAAATTTCAACTTGATAAAAGAATAGGTGTGGGAGAAATAACATGTATAAACTTTTTTACCAGACAGACAGAGGGAGTGGATTTAAGATTTGTAAAAAGTCAAATGAGTCTAAAATGCTCACTTCAATGATAGCATCACTGCCTGTCTTGAATTGATCGGTCGAAATGATGTTATACCCAGTAACTTCTTGTTCATCGAACCCAGATAAACACATAGCCATGTTGTACATGCTCAAGATGTGGCGCGAGACATCACGTCGTCTGCTAGATATAGATATCACGACGCAGACATATAAAGTGCACTATTATCGAGTCCAACAAAATCAGAAGCTAGATCACAGCAGAAGTGTAACAGTCTTAATTTCTAACAACTAGTGAATTGCTTTATGAATAGCAAACGTATTACATACTCAGTACGATGAGACAGCTATAAGATGAAGGGAAAGTCTTTCATCACCATTGAGGAGATGGAGAAATCTTGTTTAGGTTCAATCCATTATGATTTCGGAGCAATTCTCTAATTCATATTTCTTTGGCTATTCAAGATCTAAACGCAACGGAAGGACGGACAGACCACACAAAAATAATTGCGGCCCTTCCCCTTTCGGGGTCCGCTTAAAAAAAAACATGGCAGAGTCAGCCGTAGTGTACCGATAACGAGTTGTTTATGAAATGTAAATCTGCTTTACGTTTTTTGATAGATGATCTCAGCTTTGCTGATATTTGTACTTAAATCTAATCAAGATTACATCTAGATTCTAGATCTAAATCAGAAGTCTGGATCTAGTTCTAGATCTAGATGTACATATAATGTAAGCGCCAATAAATAATAGCACAAGTTTGCATTGCCTGGTGGTCAAACGGGTAAACGTTCGTTCAGGCAGCTGACGGTGTTGAAAACCAGTAACTTTTCAGAATTTGGGTCATTGGTAGACATGCATGACGCGTAGGACGTAATCATCTTCTTTTTTGAAGTAAAGTCTGTATTATATAAGATGAGATAAGAAACATTTTTTTTAAATTATTTTTCTTTAATTTTACTATATTTAAAAGTTGTATAATGGGGGTATTGTTCTATATTGGGGGTATTGTTCTATATTGGGGGGTATTGTTTTATAATGGGGGTATTGTTTTATCTTTGTTTTTTTTTAAATGTTTTGTTTGTTTCTATTGTACACGTTGTCCAAAATGTTTGAAATTGAACGTCAAGTTGGGACTTGAGAGAAATATTGAGATGTTTTTAATATAGCCGTGACCTGCATACATTTATGTCATACATAGGTCTATCCACAGAGCGACAAAATATATTTATATCCAAAGTACATCTGTGAGCAGGTCAAGCAGGCGCGAGTGGGAGACCTTTTCTCTGCTCAACATTAAATTTTATACAGTAGGCAGATGTTAGCGCTACTGGGTGGGCTCAATCTGTGACATCTCAGTCTACGACCAAGGGGCTAGAGTCGCCTAAGTAACCAGACATACTAACCTAAACTAAATGAAAGCAAACAAACTTTAATTGAAATTAAAAATAAGACAAAATGAAACTTTATTTACATAAAAAAATCAATTCTACTACTACAACCAACACATAACGCTTACGCTAAAACAAGAACACCTTTGTTAGTACCTTACTATTACTCAGACTATGTTTGTAAAAATGTTGTTTTACATGTTTCGGATGGATGTTCCTTCATAGTTGAAGATATTTTACTTCCTAGTCCAAACCTCCCACAGGACGACGGGGGATGGGAGCGGGCAGGGTTTGAACCCTCGACCGTCGATAAATCCGAACGACAGTCCAGCGCGCAAACCGCACAACCAGGCAGAAAGACTAAGGCTGACTAAGCCACTAAGGCAACACTACAGAAACAAAATCACACTAGATCTAGATCTAGAGCAGAGTAATAGCAGCATGTATCTCAGCAGTAATATTCAGCAGATATATTCAGCAGTAATAATAGCAGGCCGTCCCAGGTACAGAAATATAACAATGATTAAAGAAGTATTCGCCAGATCACTAAGATCATCAACTGTCATACAGACAAAGATATACTTTACTGACCGCTGGTCAACTGTACATAATGTAGCCTGGATTTAACTATTTATACTACCCGCCCTAACCCATATAACAAAAAAGCGGAAGTACAAATATTAATTCTGGCACTAGCCTATAAAAAATAGAATACATAGAATAGCTCTGACCTATAAAAGTAGAAACAAAAAATTACATATACAAATAGCTCTGTGAGCGCAAGCTCACACATCTTTCATGGGGCGGGGAAAAAGTATTTCAATTTCAATATCCTTTTACCCTGCAATAAAAGTAAAAGTAAAAGAAATCCTCTCACCTTCTACATTTCATTTTAGCCCTCTCTGTTGTTTCAAATGAAACAAGAGGGGAGGAGAACGGTCTTGCAAAAAGGAGAGAGGCCGAGAGGACACCAGAGAGGTGCGTGGTTAGACCCAAACCTGAGTCAACAACCACGCGCGCAGGTTGAACACTTGAATTTAACAAGATTTCCTTGCAGAGGCGCCAGACGGGCGTTGGTAGCACATCCCACAGGAGCTGACACCTCTGGTAATTGGCCACCATCTTCCCATCAGCTGGTCTACGTGTCGGAACTGACAGCACGTCAAACAACAGCAACAACAACAACTGCTCTGGTACAGCGTGCAGTAGATGGGATGATTCATGTAACGCCCAGTTGCACCAGCCAGGAGATCTCAGATGCTCTTACTTGCTACCGACTCGTCTCTTGCAGAACGTTCAATTAGTAGAAGCGAATACTTCAGTTAGTCCTGAATATCAAAAGCGTGTCTTTAATCGGGTATTAGGCTCGACTGGACATTCAATGTCGTAAAATAAGTAGGTCAGATCATAGAAACAAGCAAAACATGAACAATCCTTTTCAAAGAAACAAAACTTTATTTAAATCTTGCAGTGTCTGGAAGGGGGACGTGTGTGCTTGTATGTGCGTGTGTTTATGTAAGTGTTTTTATCTTTAACAAAAAAAAAATCAGGGACAAATTGGATCATTTAACTCTCTTGGCGTAGCTAACATGATCTCTAGCTGCAAACCTTATCGCCGGGATGACATCGACCTACAAGAATAACTTATGCAAGGAAATTCTTCAGGTAATAAGGGTTAAGAGATATGATAACACTGCACATGTTAACCCTTTCAAACATGTTACACTAGGTCAGAGGAGAGAGGGAGGGCGGACCACTCTCTTGCAACTGATTCTTTATCTCTAGGCCGTTAGACTCAGAGTCAAATTCCAGTTTTTATTTCTAAGAAAAAAAAGCATTTCTGGATAAAGTCTGTGGGGTCATCGCAAACAGAAGGTTACTCTATGCAAGGTATTCAATGCAAATCATCGCTACAAAGGCGAAAGACAATAAGAGTTCTGTTAAATACAGTCGAATCTGGTTAATAGGACTGCCAGTTAATCGGACCAACCGCCTATTAGGACCAAATACCAAAAGTACTGAAACAAATCCTACTATACAACTGCGTCGGGTTAATCGGAGCAGCCGGTTATTATGACGACAACGATTGCTTCGCGATGTGATCGGCTAAACCGGACTGGTCAGTATATGTTGTATTACATGAAGACGTCATCAAACGATGTGCTCTGCTGCACCATGTGTCGGGCTTCAAGTTCTAAGCATCCTGCCACAATGGATGACGGCGATGATGACTTTGGGGATGATGTTTTCACTCTGACCGTTCAGCACTTGTATGTTTACCCCTTTAACTATTTCTTTCGTGTCCACATTATGTTTTGTTTAACTGAGACGTTTGACACAGGCACGTAAGAACACTGTCTTGCATCCTCTCTTCTGACAGACTTAGGTTTGGAAACAAAAGAAGAAGAAAATCTTGTATTCACTTGACAAAAATAGAAAAGTCGCCTCATTTATCATTATTACTCCCTCTAGTACGTGCATATAATTGATCTCCCCTGGTATAATGCTAAATCTGTCCCACTTGGCATGTAAGACGTATGAACGTACAATCAGCACTATGTCAAACGTAGAAGTGTCCATGGAGATAATCACACAATATTGTGAGGAAACTGAAGAGACGGCTTTTGTTTTTGCTTTCTTTTTTTGTTTTTGTTTTTGTTTTATCGCTTTAAAAAGAGATAGAGACGAGAGAAACAGAGAGAAGAGAGAGAGAGGAGAGAGAGAGCGAAGAGAGGAGAGAGAGAGAGAGAGAAACAGAGAGAAGAGAGAAATTAGACAAGTATAATTCTATAGTTCAAGTAGATGTAGTTGCCAACTTTGTACTAGCGATAATAACAATTTAAAAATAGGCAATTATATTCTACTTTAAGTGTGTTGTATGATCACTGCATGGTGTCTGTAATAATTGTTTAAATGTTTAATATTATATGGATGTTCTAAAGGATTCGAACTAATACACATTTTACAACCAGACTCCAGGTTTTACTAGATATTAGATATTACTACGCAGACATACAATCATAAGGATCGACCACATTTGTCAATAGTCCATTAACTCTACATTGAAAACATGTGCGGTGACCATATTTATTTATAAGTACGTTTGTCATTGAAAGAAAAGTTATATGTATAGACATTTGGATATGTGATTGATACCAGCGATACGTGTGTACAAGTTCTATTTGTATTTCTTCACATTTCGGAGAAATAATAAATTTTATTTATTCTTTAACAAATGAAGATTAATTTTCTTAGGGTAAGAGCGACTTAACAGAATCTATAGGCAAACAATTGCATTCTCACTTTTGACACCAGATATCTTGTTAGAAGTAAACCTCATCACAGGCAAATGAGATATTTAGATCTATTAATCTCTAGAAAGATAAATTCAGGAAGCCAGCTGGGTTCGAGACTACACTAGCAGACAGCAGACATCACCTTAAATACATTTCAGTTGACTTGGGCTGGACGGAGACGATGTCATCAATCTAGTTGAAGTTGTACAGTGCTACTGTGTGGGCAGAGTCAACAGGGAGGTTTGACAATGACCACTTTGTGACATCTCATTAGAGACACTCGGCTAGATAATCCGAGAGAGACTGAGCCAGGTCAAACGGACCGATAGGGTTAAACTAACTAAACCAATAAATGAAACCAAGTTATGATCAACGGAATTACCGGACCTTGTCAATGGTAGGTTTAGGTCAGCAGACTATGTGCACACAGTGAACGGGTAAAATCAAAAGACATTAGTTGGTCAGGTTATCTTATCTTATCTTATATAATACAGACGTTACTTCAAAAAAGAAGATGATTACGTCCTACGCGTCATGCATTTAGTCATGCATATTAACCAATGACTTAAATTCTGCCAAGTCACTGGTTTTTCTGGCTAGCTCAGGCAACCCATTCCATGCTCTAATAGCACTAGGGAAGAAGGAGTATTTGTACAAATTTGTCCTAGCATATGGGACGAGGAATGTGCCTTTATTTTTGTGTCTTTCAGAGTATTTTATTAAATTTTGTTTTTGTATTTGAAGATTATGGTTCAGTGTTTTATGTATAATTGCTACTTTACTTTTGAGTCTTCTGTCCTGAAGGCTTTCTAAATTTAGTGATTTTACTAATGGTGTTACCCTAGTCAAATGTGAATATTCGTTTGTTATGAATCTCACTGCTCTATTTTGTGTTTGTTCCAGTTTCTTAATGTTTTCTTGAGTTGAGGGGTCCCACACGGTGGATGCATATTCTATTATTGGCCTAACCAAGGTTAAATAACATTTTAGTTTTATGTTCTTATTTGATTTATAGAAATTTCTTTTAATAAACCCTAATGCTTTGTTGGATTTTTTTATAGTTTCATCAATATGTGGATTCCATGACAGTTTTTCATTTATTATAACACCTAGGTATTTTGAGTTTTTAGTCTGTGTTACTGGTTTGCCATGAATAAGATAAGTGGAATTAATTTGTTTAATTTGTTTTTGTTACTCTTAACAACTGACATTTTTCTGGGTGGAAAGACATGCTCCAATTTGATTCCCATTTCTGTAATTCATCTAATTCTCTTTGTAAAATATCTGTGTCTTGTTTTGTTTTTATTGTTCTATATATTATGCAATCGTCTGCAAATAATCTGACTTTTGTTCCTGAACTAATGCAATTTGGTAAATCATTTATGTAAATTAAAAATAGTAGTGGACCCAAGACTGTTCCTTGAGGTACACCTGAGTTTACTGTTATTGGTGTTGATTTAGAGCCATTTATTATTACAGTTTGTTTTCTCCCGATCAGAAAATCTTTAATCCACTGATACAGTGGACCGTTAATGCCGAAATATTTTAATTTTTTAAGCAAACTATGGTGGTGAACTTTGTCAAAAGCCTTGGAAAAATCTAGTAAGATAGCATCTATTTGTTCACTATTATCTAAACCTTTTGAGAAATCATCAATTAGTCCTATTAGTTGTGTTTCACATGATCTATATTTCCTAAAGCCACGTTGGTATGGGGTGAGGACATTATGTTTGTCTAAGTGGTTTATGATGTTGCTACATATTATGTGTTCTAGGATTTTACATGTGATGCTGGTAAGTGATACTGATCTGTAGTTTCCTGGATCAGATTTTTCTCCTTTTTTAAATAGGGGGGTGACATTAGCTTCTTTCCAGTCCTTTGGTACTCTGCCCTGGTTAAGCGATGCCTGAAAGAGTATTTTGAACACTGGGGCTAGCTCATTGCTTAGTTCTTTGAGTAATCTAGCTGGAATACCATCAGGTCCAGACGCTTTATTTGGTTTGGTGTTGGCTAATAGTTTTTTAATTCCATTTTCTTGTACTACTAAATCTTCTATGTTGTCTACTTGGTTCAAATTAAGAAATATGTCTTTGTCTCCTGGGGCTGAGAATGCTGATGCAAAGTATTTGTTTAGGATGTTTGCTTTAGTTTCATTATCATTATGTATTATGTTATGTTCATCTTTTAATGGCGCTATGCCTGTTGTTTCCATTTTCTTAGACTTAATGTATGACCATAGGTTTTTGTTGTTATCTTTAGATATTACATTGTTTATGTATTCACTCTGCAGCTGTCTGCTTACTTTTTGGGTTAGGTGTTTAATTTTTAGTTAGTGAGGCCACTGACCAGGCTACTAAAGCCACTTGGAAGGTTACTGAAACCAATGACTAGGCTATTAAAGCCGCTTGGTAAGGTTTTGAAGCCATTTGAACAGGCTAATAAAGCCACTTCGTAAGGTCACTGGTTCCAAGCCACTTGACCAGGCTACGAAGGCCACTTGATTAGATTATTGAACCACTTGACCAGGATAGTAAAGCCAATTGATAAGGTTAGTGAAGCCACTTGACCAGGCTACTAAAGCCACTTAGTAAGGTTATTGAAGTCACTTGACCAGGCTACTAAAGCCATTCTATAAGGTACTTGCAGATTGTATGAGCATCTACATTAAAATGTGAGAAGAAAGCATAAAATAAAGCCGTCTCGGTCAATACAAAAGAAAAGACGCGTACGTATCAAAAGTGTTTCTGGTACTGTTGTATGGGTTAGGCCGACTGACGACATGATACCACAAGGTAGGGAGATACATTACTGTTATAGTTATTGTTATTTGATTATTAATATTCAATGTTTTCAATGTGCAGAAGATATTTTTCAATGTGAACCTGGCCTCACTGATGTTGTTGAGCCTGACTGATGTTGTTGAGCCTGGCTGATGTTGTTGAGCCTAACTGATGTTGTTGAGCCTAACTGATGTTGTTGAAGAATCATTACGCAGATAGTTTTCTTATGGGCATCGTTCTCTATTAATGCCTCAAAGAAAAAACTTTTCCATATGGAAAATGGAACTCGCTTGTATAAAAGAAAACAAAAACAAAATAGTGAACATTTGTTTCTTTTGAGTACAGCAAATAATACAATACGCACAAGTGGTTAATTTGTATGTACCATATTAATATTGAGGAGAACAGTTACTATTCATAGTTTATAGTCGTAAAACGGCGTATATTTATGTAAAAAATATGCTTGCATATTTCGTTTTTAAAATTGTATGATTCGCTTTCAGAACAGAAAAACGTTGTCGTCGCATCCGATGCTTTAGAAATTCATAAATTTCTTGATGTCGAGTTTCCATATCTTTTCTAACTTTTGCGATCTAAACGGATCGGACGGACAGACAGACAAAACTACTAGCGGGGCCACTAAAAGAGCAACAGAACATAACTATCTAGAAATAGAACTCTTTGGTACTAGATAATAGGAAGTATTGAAAAGTAAATTTAGTGCTTAAAAAAAAAAAAAAAAGTATGCAATGTGTAGGGTTAGGGTTGTGTGTTCCATCACAACGCAGAAACTAAAAATAACTCAGGGGAGACAACTGAAAGGTATGCGTTACTTGGAATAGAATAGAATATTCGTGTGATTCTGTCAGAAGACAAAAAGATGGTATGGTTCACATATTGAAAAGTGACAAGCAGCCACAGTATTCAGACTTTCCCCTCCCCACGCTCAACTATATTCCTATCAGTGCGTCGTGTATCTTCTGGTGGGACCTACAGTCAGCACGGATACTATGTTATACATTATATCACCCAAGTTGAGACCCCTGAAACACATACCTAGTGGTGCAGAAAAGGCACAAGAGAAGCATCGCTTGACCAACTCACACCGATGAATGAGCCGCGTGCCGTGCCAGCACGTGCCCGGCAAGCAGTACTCATTGACAGACTGACCGACCGAAACCAATTAGCTAGTCCTGGCCACTTTGCGGGCACGACGCTTGGCCATCACGATTTCAACAACTTCGGGCTTTCGGGCACCGACTTCTGAAAGACCTCCTGTCGAAAATGGTTTTTAAACGCTGAAAGACCTAAGCTTATAACACTGATGTTGTTACCATTAATTTAAAACAAAAATATGGACAATGCCATGAAAGTGATTAGTGTCATGATGAGCACAGTATTCGTATTAGCTAATGACACGCGACTCGAAGAGAAGGCAACTGGAACAGTAACGTACAACACCATTGGAAAGAGTGTATCATTTTTGAAATACGCGCCAAGGGAACTACGGAAGAAATCTGACGCTTGGTCTCTTAGAAACGTCTTTCTAAAATGTTTCGATATGTCTAAAAGTCTAGTAGGCCATGGAGTTGAGAGAGTCTAGTAGGCCATGGAGTTGAGAGAGTCTAGTAGGGCATGGAGTTGAGAGAGTCTAGTAGGCCATGGAGTTGAGAGAGTCTAGTAGGGCATGGAGTTGAGAGAGTCTAGTAGGGCATGGAGTTGAGAGAGTCTAGTAGGGCATGGAGTTGAGAGAGTCTAGTAGGGCATGGAGTTGAGAGAGTCTAGTAGGGCATGGAGTTGAGAGAGTCTAGTAGGGCATGGAGTTGAGAGAGTCTAGTAGGGCATGGAGTTGAGAGAGTCTAGTACGCCATGGAGTTGAGAGAGTCTAGTAGGGCATGGAGTTGAGAGAGTCTAGTAGGGCATGGAGTTGAGAGAGTCTAGTAGGCCATGGAGTTGAGAGAGTCTAGTAGGGCATGGAGTTGAGAGAGTCTAGTAGGGCATGGAGTTGAGAGAGTCTAGTAGGGCATGGAGTTGAGAGAATCTAGTAGGCCATGGAGTTGAGAGAGTCTAGTAGGGCATGGAGTTGAGAGAGTCTAGTAGGGCATGGAGTTGAGAGAGTCTAGTAGGGCATGGAGTTGAGAGAGTCTAGTAGGGCATGGAGTTGAGAGAGTCTAGTAGGCCATGGAGTTGAGAGAGTCTAGTAGGGCATGGAGTTGAGAGAGTCTAGTAGGCCATGGAGTTGAGAGAGTCTAGTAGGCCATGGAGTTGAGAGAGTCTAGTAGGGCATGGAGTTGAGAGAGTCTAGTAGGGCATGGAGTTGAGAGAGTCTAGTAGGCCATGGAGTTGAGAGAGTCTAGTAGGGCATGGAGTTGAGAGAGTCTAGTAGGCCATGGAGTTGAGAGAGTCTAGTAGGCCATGGAGTTGAGAGAGTCTAGTAGGGCATGGAGTTGAGAGAGTCTAGTAGGGCATGGAGTTGAGAGAGTCTAGTAGGGCATGGAGTTGAGAGAGTCTAGTAGGCCATGGAGTTGAGAGAGTCTAGTAGGGCATGGAGTTGAGAGAGTCTAGTAGGGCATGGAGTTGAGAGAATCTAGTAGGCCATGGAGTTGAGAGAGTCTAGTAGGGCATGGAGTTGAGAGAGTCTAGTAGGGCATGGAGTTGAGAGAGTCTAGTAGGGCATGGAGTTGAGAGAGTCTAGTAGGGCATGGAGTTGAGAGAGTCTAGTAGGCCATGGAGTTGAGAGAGTCTAGTAGGGCATGGAGTTGAGAGAGTCTAGTAGGCCATGGAGTTGAGAGAGTCTAGTAGGCCATGGAGTTGAGAGAGTCTAGTAGGGCATGGAGTTGAGAGAGTCTAGTAGGGCATGGAGTTGAGAGAGTCTAGTAGGCCATGGAGTTGAGAGAGTCTAGTAGGGCATGGAGTTGAGAGAGTCTAGTAGGCCATGGAGTTGAGAGAGTCTAGTAGGCCATGGAGTTGAGAGAGTCTAGTAGGGCATGGAGTTGAGAGAGTCTAGTAGGGCATGGAGTTGAGAGAGATTCTAGTAGGGCATGGAGTTGAGAGAGTCTAGTAGGCCATGGAGTTGAGAGAGTCTAGTAGGGCATGGAGTTGAGAGAGTCTAGTAGGGCATGGAGTTGAGAGAGTCTAGTAGGGCATGGAGTTGAGAGAGTCTAGTAGGGCATGGAGTTGAGAGAGTCTAGTAGGCCATGGAGTTGAGAGAGTCTAGTAGGCCATGGAGTTGAGAGAGTCTAGTAGGCCATGGAGTTGAGAGAGTCTAGTAGGGCATGGAGTTGAGAGAGTCTAGTAGGCCATGGAGTTGAGAGAGTCTAGTAGGGCATGGAGTTGAGAGAGTCTAGTAGGGCATGGAGTTGAGAGAGTCTAGTAGGGCATGGAGTTGAGAGAGTCTAGTAGGGCATGGAGTTGAGAGAGTCTAGTAGGCCATGGAGTTGAGAGAGTCTAGTAGGGCATGGAGTTGAGAGAGTCTAGTAGGCCATGGAGTTGAGAGTCTAGTAGGGCATGGAGTTGAGAGAGTCTAGTAGGGCATGGAGTTGAGAGAGTCAAGTAGGGCATGGAGTTGAGAGAGTCTAGTAGGGCATGGAGTTGAGAGAGTCTAGTAGGGCATGGAGTTGAGAGAGTCTAGTAGGCCATGGAGTTGAGAGAGTCTAGTAGGGCATGGAGTTGAGAGAGTCTAGTAGGGCATGGAGTTGAGAGAGTCTAGTAGGGCATGGAGTTGAGAGAGTCTAGTAGGGCATGGAGTTGAGAGAGTCTAGTAGGGCATGGAGTTGAGAGAGTCTAGTAGGGCATGGAGTTGAGAGAGTCTAGTAGGGCATGGAGTTGAAAGAGTCTAGTAGGCCATGGAGTTGAAAGAGTCTAGTAGGGCATGGAGTTGAGAGAATCTAGTAGGGCATGGAGTTGAGAGAATCTAGTAGGGCATGGAGTTGAAAGAGTCTAGTAGGCCATGGAGTTGAGAGACAGGTTTGAAGAGCTCTTGACAATCGTTACCAAAAAGAAAAAAAGAAAGAGTTATACAGTACATCAATCCTCGCCAAGAAAACACACGCTCGACAAACATTCCCATACACACACTGACAAAGAGCACGAGAACCTCTGAACCAGCAAGACACTCTTGTGCAGACAGGCGAGCCAGACCTAAGTCTGTACTTCGTCACGTCAAGACACCGCAAGAGACTTTCTGCCCCGTCATCAAGCTGGTAACTGGAACCCACTCGAGGGACCCGGGCCCCCTGTGCACGGACACGTTGCAGGCGGAGGCCTACTTGTGGTCTAGAGAATGGCAGGATAATTAGCTCTGTCCATTCTTCACGAGTCTAGCATAAAGATCTACCAGGTCTTACATTAGTACATGTAGTCCAATTCTGTAGACATAACTCTGACACAAATTTCATACAAACCATAGCCTACAATGAAACATCAGAAAGCGAGACAAGTCAAGCTTTTCTTATTATTGTTATTACGTATTTTAAGAAGGAAACGCATAAGTCAGGTGACATGTAAGTTATAATGCTTCTTACCGGTACAAGTTTGATATAATGTAGCTAACTTTAAACTAGCCAGTCATATTCATTGTCTCTGTTTGATATTGTCATATATTCAAGTAGGCCTAGAGCACAATTTTGATTTAGTTGTTTTCATAGGTCAGTTTTTTTTGGCGCTTTTAGAATCTAGTCAGAGTACATATAGGTCAGTGTATTTTTTTGTTGTTGATTGTTAGTTGGTTTTTTTTAGCGTTTTAAAAATTTAGCTGATGTATTTATAAGAAAGTGTCTTCGTTTTTTTTCCAGCTCATTTTAAGTCTTTCAAGACTTAGTGGTCACTGATGAAAGCAGAAAGTCAAAAAAATCACTTATGTCAATCATTATTTGCTATCATATCAACTAACAATAAGCTCATGTTTAAACTATTTTCAGTGATATCTTATCTTATATCATACAGACGTTACTTCAAAAAAGAAGATGATTACGTCCTACGCGTCATGCATTTAGTCATGCATATTAACCAATGACCTAAATTCTTCTAAGTCACTGGTTTTCCTGGGTGGCTCAGGCAACCCATTCCATGCTCTAATAGCACTAGGGAAGAAGGAGCATTTGTACAAATTTGTCCTAGCATATGGAACGAGGAATGTGTCTTTCTGAGTATTTTATTCAATTTTGTTTTTGTATTTGAAGATAATGGTTCAGAGTTTTGTGTATAATTGCTGCTTTACTTTTGAGGGCTTTCTAAATTTAGTGATTTTACTAAAGGTGTTACTCTAGTCAAATGTGAATATTTCTTTGTTATGAATCTCTTTGCTCTTTTTTTTTGTGTGTCTGTTCCAGTTTCTTAATGTTTTCTTGAGATAACACACAACTAAGATGTTTTTGTAAGCATCTATTATAAATGTGTCAGTTCTTTCATTGATTGGTAAGAACCCTAAATAATGTAATATGTTACAATTGTGCTCGGGTTGTAGGAATACAATGTACACAAACAAACAACTTCCGTTTCCTTCTTCATGTCTACAAATGTTCATATGCCTGAACCATAGACATACATAAATATAGACTGGCCGAAGGAAGTAACTTTATGTAACTTAAAAACATGTATATCTATTGTATTCGGATTTCAGAATTATGAAAAATTGCATGATCTTCATTCTTAGAGATTAAACAAAACTACACTGCCTCCTTATTTACAATATATATAGGTGTGTGGCTGAAATAGCTATGAATACCTAACTTTTATACTGCTCATAAATGCTGTATAATAAAGTACACAAAATTGCAAGTCACACATTTTCGTTTCATAAAACTCTTGAATCGGCCAGTCTATATTTATTTATGTCTATGGCCTGAACTAATGTACAAGTCCTTATCTTTTTAGTGTGCCATCGTCGACAACGGAAATAACCGTTAAGAATTATTAAACCAATCTATGACAGTGCCGGGTAATTAATAAAAAGTAAAAAAGGGGGGGGGGGAAGAAAACCTAAAAGAAATGACGTAGCAGAACAGAAGACCAGAATCAGGACGAGACAATATAACGATTGGTCTCGGTCAGGATCCTTGCAAACAGTAGCGTAGCAAGGTACCCCAGGGCCAGGTTTTAAGAATAGGATGGTGCTCCACCTTCCGTGGTTTGAGTGTAACAAAACAAAATGGAGTCATCCTGTATGTGTCAATATAATGAGAATATAAAGGATCAAATGATGTCTCCTTCTTGTCTTTCAAGGGTCCCTACTGATCAAGTGGCTGGGCGAAAACGAGCCTCTCCAAGTAGGTGAGTGCTACGCCGTGAATTGATTCATTTGTTCCTCTCTACTTTCTCTTCAGTCACGCAGGTGAGTGCTACGCCGTGAATTGATTCATTTGTTCCTCTCTACTTTCTCTTCAGTCACGCAGGTGAGTCCTACGCCGTGAATTGATTCATTTGTTCCTCTCTACTTTCTCTTCAGTCACGCAGGTGAAACGAATGAACGATAAGTAGTGAATACAAAACTTAAACCTAACAACTTCTGGCCCTCACTTTATCCTCATTGGACGAGTTATTGTTTAACCTTTGAACTTGATTAACTTGATCCTTCTGCTTCTGCTCAGAAAGCGTCGCGAGGGCGGCCAGGAGAAACATCTGGCATTGAGCAACAAGCCCAGTGAAGTGAGGAATCTTCCAGTTGTCATGATTCTACTCCGTCAATCCAGCTTTATCTTGGTCTTCCACTTGCAGGGTTTAAACTTCAGTATGCTCTAAAGATTTGTTCATTGTTGGTCTCTCTCCAAAGATGACCTTTCAATTGTATCACGTATCTTTATCATAGCATTTCTTTATTAGATATAGCCTCCTGTTCATTGTATCAATTAGTATCGAAGTGTACTCCCCGATAACAAACACACATTGGTCGTATTAAAGAGTTTTGACATCGAATTCTTTAAACCAAACATTGTTGCCAACGCAAGCTTATTTCAGCCGAAAGACGCTGCCAACTCTAAACATATCGACACTAACTATTCAGGCATGAATAGAACAGACAAGAAATATTTTCAAATTGACATTCTTAAATTCCCGAGTTTTAAATACTGTTTTCTTTTTATAAACCGACTTTATAACCTTGTTGTTTATTGTAGTGTACAATAAATTTTTTAAACAATGCCTCAAAATTTTGAAAACAATAAAACACACAGACACACACCAATGTCAGTTTTAATTAAGAAGCGAGTATGAACAGACCAAAAAAAAAAAACGAAAGATCAATTCGTAATAGATTGGAACTACAATGAATCTAAAGTTAACTATAGCGTCTTGCCACTTAATGAAGTGAATAAAGAACGCTCGTCTCCAAAGCAAATAAAGTGCAGCGTTTTAACAAAATATTATTAAATATCATACATTATGTAAGGAAACAAAACCAAACAGCGCACTAGACTACCTAGCGAGAACGAGGTACATGGACTTATGATCGGTGTGCAGTCTTAGTCAGGGTCAGCTGTCAGAAACCTTGCTATTTGAAAGTTATGCATTGTATTGTATGGGAGAGGAAGTAAAGGAAATTGACATTTGCTGACATTATAGATGCGTGCAAAAACACAATCAATATACTAATTAAAACAATTAACGTTGATCTAAATCTGGTTTTCACAAATTTACATAAATATTCGATGTAATTATTCGTGCAGGCATCCTTTTTTATTTTTTCATTTTATGTTACTGTTTTGTGTTTTTTTTTCAAATTTTAATTCGAGTCGGCGCAATGATTTGACAATGTTTTAACTTGGTCTGTTCCAACGAATGCCTGTCTAGGATTGTGTCTGCACACTGGCGTATGAAATACAACCTGACAGCTTTGTTCATACATTCAAGTAGTTCTTGAACTTTCGGATCTCTTGTCTTTTTATACCTACACGAAATCAAATTTTCTCTCTCTCCCTCTCCTTTTCTCACTCTCTCTATCTCCGTATCTCCATCTCTATTTCTCTCTTCTTCTCTCTCTAATTCTTTCGTTCCCTCTGTCCATCTCTATCTATTTTTCTACATTTATATTTCTCTCCTCTTTTTTTTACCTCCTCTCGATTTCTCTCTCTCTTATTCCTTCTCTCTTTCTTATTCTGTCTCTCCTATCATTCTGCGTGTGTGTGTGTGTCTCTCTCTCTTCATTCTTCTCCTTCTGCCCCCCCTCTCTCTCTGTCTGTGATGAAACAAATACATTGCTGTAAAGTTGTTCCCATTGTTGTAAGTAGAGAGCCTCTAATGTCCAGTGACACAAGTGAAGGGGATATCCATTCAACAGCAACAAAAAGTAGGTCAACAACCAACGAACTGCTTAGCAAGTTTATTCTCCCAAAAAAACTTCAAAGGAACTATTGTCGACGATTTGATCTGAAAAGGGAGGTTACTGTGATTAACTTCATTTTGAAATACAACGACTCGGGCATTTCATTACGTCTGCAATACAAAGATTTTTTTTTTCTGATTTACCGCCATTTTTGTTTTCATAACCAAAAATTTACTTTTGTTTTTATTCATTTGTAATAAAAATTTGCAGACAATTCGGTTCTTATTTCTTTTTAAAATGTTGACCTACATTCCTCCTCCCGCCCATTTAGTACGAGCGTAAGCTAATAGTTTTAATAGTAGGAACTTTGGCAACTCCTAGGTGAGAAACTGCAAGGGCTATAACTCTTATTGAATAGGCGTTCTTTGATAGAAGAGCTGCAGTAAGACGCCGGTGAGAGGTTGAAACATTTGAAGTTTATTTACACCTAAAAGCATAACTTCTACGGTCACGTGGGTAATCTTTTTATGGTAGGATTTTAAACATACCAAAAATGAACTTGGCCTAACATTTCTACCAGTGACTTCCTTCTTGGGGCCCTGTTCGCATATGAATTTCAGCAGGCCTTTGTTTCAAAGCTGAAAATTCTTGTCAACATATAATAGACGACCAATTAGTAGAGAATGAAAGAAAGAAAAAAAAAAGAAACAATCAAAAGGAAAGAAAGAAATTCAAAATGTCAAAAAAAGGAAAAAATCAAATAGAAAGAAAATGAGAAAAGCAAGATAACAAAATGTGTGTAGAGAGAATGAAAGAAAGTCTCGGGGGTGGGCCTAGACAAGAATGAACGTGAGTTCGAGGTTTACAAATAGAGTCGTCAAGAACATTTGAGAGGGAGGCTGGAGGGCGAGAATACAATTCAGACCTAGAGAGAGCCTTGAAATGAAGAGAGAGAGAATATCCAGATCTAGACCTACTTGAAGGTGATAGAGAGAGAGAGAGAGAGAGAGGGAGAGAGAGAGGGAGAGAGAGAGAGAGAGAGGGAGGCACTGTCGTTTTCTTTAATTATCTCGGACACACACAAACACACACACACCCCACACCCACCTACACAAACAAGTTCCTCATAAAGTAATTGGCTTCAATAAAAAGGAAACTATAGTTAACATTAAGCTTGGGGCGAAGAATGTTCACGGAAAGAATAAGTCCAGAAAAACTCAGTATTGCTTTCCATCTGCCCCGAGGGGGGCAGAGAGACGGGGGCAGCTGGTTCTCTAAAGAATCGAAAAGAATGACTTCTTTAAATGTAGAAAATGTCGTCTATGAGCTTTATCTATATAACCAATTATGTATTAGTACAGTATTGTAAAAATCGTATTCTGAAACTACACCATTAGATCTGCATCTGATGTGGGAAAAGGTCGCAACTGGGTTTACGTAGTTATGGAAGACAGTGTAATTATCCTTAATCTTTGGAATCAAAGACATAAAGACATTGCCTTTCGATCTGCAAGCTAGTTACAATCTTAAGACAAAAATGTAAATCGAAAGATTAATATATATATTTATTTATTTATTTATTTATCAATAATTTTTTTCTATTCGTAATTATCAAAAGCAATGAACGAAATGTGTAGAGACTTTTGTGTTTGTCTTTAACACAGAGATATTTGACTGAGAGGTAAACCTCTTGGCTTCCGAAACAAACGGTCCCAGGTTTAAATCCTGGTGAAGACTGTATTTTTAAATTTGGTATCTTTAGGGCGCCTCTGAGTCCGTCAAGCTCTAAGGGTACCTGACTGGTTAGGGAAAAAATAAAGGCGGTTGTTCGTTGTGCTGGCCACAAACCGTGGGCCATAGAAACAGATGACCTTTACATCATATGTCCTATAGATCGCAAGGTCTACAGAGACCTATTTGTGAACATCACTACAGAGACCTTTAAGCTAAACAAGTAGAGTAGTTGTTTGTATAGAGAGACCTAAAGAGAAACAATTTGAAGCAGTGTTTCTCTATTCCAGTGTTTGATCGTCTGCTACCAGACATCAGTTGGAACGTAAAGCAGACAGATTTTGTTTTGGTTTATTCCTAGATATGATAAGATGTCAAGAAAGTAAGTGTGTTAAGTTGTTCATGTAGTCGAAACCAACCTAAAAACAAACAGTCACACGAATTCATCAGTTTTGTGCAGGAAAGGATACTACTGTCGACAGCAATTCTGTGGCCCTGGAGGAAGTTCGTCTGACTCTTACAAACATTGCTTGTCAGAATAGGCGCTTTAAAAAAAAATACATTTAAATGGCATATTTTCTTCAGCTGGAATGACTTGATGAAAGATGTTCGAGACTCATACAATAGCATGTTTTCTGCCGTAGGGAGGAGGGGGAAATAAAGGCATGCCACCCGGCCTTTGCTTCTCCAAGGACACGTGTTGGCGGGGGGGGGGGGGGCAATGTGTGACCCACTGGCCACTTGCTGTGGAAGCTGTAATGTTTTGGATGTGTCTGCGCCATCTGAAAAACAACTGAGTCTTTGAGTGATGTTCAAGAAATAGACACGAACTGAATGAAATTATCTTTTGTCTGGAGATGCGATAGAATATTGGCGACAAGAGGAAGATGGATAACAGGGGGGAGGTTTTTTTTCTTCCTCTGGATTTGATTCGTTCTCAATTTCTTCCAAGTTTTTGTTTTCTTTCTTTGTCTCTCAACGTGTGCAGTTCCAGCCTTTCGCCTGCTAGGTTTTTTTTGGGGGGTTTTGTTTGTTTTCACTTTGACAAAAAATTCATTAGCAGTATCTCATCACTCTTACCTAACTTTCTCCATAGCGTTCTCTCTCTCTTTCTCTCTCTCTTCTCTCTCTCTCTCTCTTCTCTCTCTCTCTCTCTCGCTCTCTCTTATCTATCAAACTCTTCCTTCGATCCCAAACAATCTTATGTATTCCATCGTTCTCTCAATTCTGTATTCTTTCTGCCAGTCATCCGTATCAATGTATCTTCAAAAGGAATCCACGGTTATGGGAAGAAAGGAAGTTCCATCAACTCAACTTATATAGATCCTGAAGAATAACTTGAAGCATAAGTACATTACAAAGTCAAAATGTATAACGAACTTTTATCTGGTTACTAATCTAAAAACATCGCCGCCATGAGAGTTGGACGACATACCCGGAAATGTTTCCATTAGTTTTTCCCCAGTGAGTGGAGAAAAGACGGACATTCTACATCACAAGATTATTCAACGGGTTGATCCGATTTTTGAAACAACTTTCTGGGAGCCAAACGTCTAAAAGTCTCGAGACGTTCCCTGTGACGAGATCTGGCACCCAGCGTTTATCTCTAATGGGCCACCTGGGCTTGCGTTACGCAGACTTGAAACGGGCCTGTCAAGGTCGGTTGGCCTGACACTTCCTACGAGCAACGCTCGATTTAATTGGCTATTACGATTCATTGCGTTTTCTGAAAAGTGATCGCTAATCATCAACTGAAACTTCAAGCCACTAGTGACCAGTCTGAGAGCAATAACAAACTTGTTTTCTGTCCTGGATACTTAGAGGACCTGCACAATCTGGCCAGACATCTCGGCATATTTCCGATTTTTGTTTAGTATTTGTTAACTTTTTTTTTAGGTAAAAATGGAGGAGGTGAACGGGCAATGATACTTCTGAAACTTTAAAAGCAACATTGAATGAAACGAATCCATTCAATCCTCATTATCAAACTCCAGTTGTTTTGCGTAGTGCATGCATGTCACCATACAGGTCGAGATTTTGTGGTTTCCCAGACCTGTCGAGACGGAGGTCAGCGATTCTGGGGCAGTCAATTCCATGAATTGTGTTTCCTTTAATACGTTTTAAAATGTCTTTTAAAATGAAAACAATGCTTGCATCTGAATAATTTATATGAAAGGTCAATTAGAAGAACGATACTCCAGCTATTAAAACCAAATGTAGTTTAAAAACTGCGGGATTTACGGCAACATAAGCAGCTTAGGGCCCCCAGACACCAAATATTGTTTTGAAGAAAAACCAAAGAAATACATTGCTTTATGTTGATTTCGAGGACCCTGATAGCTTAGGGCATTATCAAGGCTAAATCCGGCCCTGTACAGATAAACATAGATATTAAGAGTGTATTTGTATTTTGTCAGTAAATCTCAAGAAAATAACACACACGGATTTACCCCCTGTGAAGTTTGTCAATGTTCACAAACCAAGACGTTTGATAGCTGAAAGTCGAAAGCTTTTTATTAGGTAAAGTGACTGCAACTCATTCAAAGTCAATCAAACTTCATTGAACTGACCTTCCAATATGCAGATCTTTTCTCCAGGCTTCAACTTCATTGAACTGACCTTCCAATATGCAGATCTTTTCTCCAGGCTTCAACTTCATTGAACTGACCTTCCAATATGCAGATCTTTTCTCCAGGCTTCAACTTCATTGAACTGACCTTCCAATATGCATATCTTTTCTCCAGGCTTCATCTTCATTGAACTGACCTTCCAATATGCAGATATTTACTCCAGGCTTTAACTTCATTGAACTGACCTTCCAATATGCAGATCTTTACTCCAGGCTTCAACTTCATTGAACTGACCTTCCAATATGCAGATCTTTACTCCAGGCTTCAACTGTTCCCAACAAACTCACAAACTTCGTCCATGTCACGACGCCATGCACCGAGACATCGCTAAAACATTTCGTTTCATTGCTACGCGACTACATCATGCTCCAAACGTGAGAACCACTTTTCCTCCGAATGTCTCCTGTCCCAATAGATCTTCCATTTGTTTTGGCCACTAGACTTTTTGTTTTGAACTGTCTGTGTCTCGCCACGGAGCGCATGGTCTGGGAAAGCGTTCACCCAGTGAGAGAAATCTGGTGACGACAAATCCATCTTCTTAGTTCTCCGCCATTTGCCACTACATCCCCCCTCATTCTTTTTCCAGACTCGATTACATTCAGACTGGGTACACTTTTCTGAAGTCATCTCCAGCCCACTTAAACGGCTGGTTGGTCATGATGCGGGGAGGCAGTTAGAGGAGATGATGGTACGTTTTGGAATGAGCCACAGTCGAATTGGAGCCTTCTTTACCAGGATCACTAAACAATTTGGCTTTCGATTTCGACAATGCATGGATGAGCCTGAGAATGTCCAACACATTTTTCGGTTAGTTGCTAGACCAGTGACTCCAACCTATACTCTAAGGTAATCCAATGACCGACTCTAGATCATGTTAGAGATAAACTTTCCTGGTTTGTATTGAAATGCTGGTTTCTTTATTTTAAGCAACGTTTCTATACCCAGTTTATGTCATCAATAGAGAAATCCTACACGAGCACTCGTCTCTAAGTGAAGTAAAGACTAAGCGTCGCATGAGATACGCGGAACATTTCCTTAGACATGAGGACTAAATACCAAGTAAGACATACGTTGACCAAAGTTAGCCATACGTTGAACAAAGTCAGACATACGTTGACCAAAGTTAGTCATACGTTGACCAAAGTTAGCCATACGTTGACCAAAGTCAGCCATACGTTGACCAAAGTCAGACATAACATGGAAACTGACAAGAGGAAAATGGAAACAAGGCCGTCCACGTCTAGAATGACGTCACACCATCCAACGATACCTCAATCTCTGTGAGGCTAGCTTGCAGCCCTACGCGCGAACGACGAGGGAGGACCAAAGTCTAAGTAATGAGGGTTAAAACCTTCTTCATGTCTCTACGAGTTTCTAGATGGTGTGGATGTACCATTGACATCTTTAAGTCGCAAGTATTTCATCTTTCACGTAGCTTTTGATTTCTTGTTGTTTTTTTTTAGCTTACATGTTATTTTTTTAAAGAAAACTTTGATCTTTCAACAGCAGATCTCCAGGTAATCCAAGGTGTTTGATGTACTGGTATTAGAAAAAAAAATGATGGTTAAAGCACATGCGCCTAACATTCAATTTAAACTTTCAATCTATACTAAATCTGTGCAACTTTTTTTTTTACCCAAAGAAAACAAGTAATGGGTAATGCTTTTCTGAGATTTCGCCCCAAAAGTCAGATTTTGGTTTGAATTTCAAAAGTTCGTTGGAACGAGAAACACAATATTGTCAGATAATGTCAGGAATTAGGGAGAGATTTTACAGGTTCCAGGCAAACGTTAAGGATTCCTGAGAAATGATTGAATGCTAGAAGTCCCGGCGAAATGTTCTGAGAAAAATGAAGTCAAATTTGACGTCTTAAGTGAAATATTTAGCAGATTAAGATTGTTAGTTGTTTGTTTGTTGTTGTTGTTTTTTTGGCTCCAGGAATAAATACTCACACACATACTTTCTATTGAACTTTGAAAAACATTTTTGTTGTTGAAATCCCAAGTATAGAAGAGAGTTCTAGAGATGTAACCAATACAAAACAAAATAAACTGTAAGACTATGTCTGCCTAATGTCTTTTTTTTTTTCGAAAGGTCAAAGTCTAATGATTTCTTTGTTGTTGTTTTTTTACAAAGTGGAGAAGCAGTTTGGACTTTCTGTTTTCAGTTGTAGCCATTTGATGAAACATAATAGATCTAAACGTCACCGTGCTTTAAACTATTTGAGCTTTCCAACAGCAAAAATCACAACAAGCCGTCAATACAACGAGTCAATACAATGTTGTTATTGATTTTAAACAGTTTCAAATATTCGATTCAAATCGACGCCTATGAAAGACAAACACAGAGGGAAAAAAAAGTCAAACAAAAGAATATTCAAAGCTACATGTTCAGATCAACAAGAAGAATAGAGCGCCAAGGAAACCCAACAATGTCAAACTCCTTAAGTCAGACTGAGCATCACAATAGAGAATGGGAGGGAGAGGAGGAGAAGAGGGCTGGGACTCGCCAATCCATTAAGTCATCTTCCTCTAGAACGTCCTATCTAGGCTAGACACACGCGAGAGCACAGCAAACAACTTACAAGGTTCTAAGAAATAGAAAACATCCCCCCCCCACCTCTCCAAATAAAAAAAAACACACACACATTAAAAAAAACAACATGCTGTCTGTGGTAGAGATAAAGAGTTAATCAGATTGCCATGAGATAGCTCTCCCAAAGAGCCGCCGTAAGGGCTTCAGTACAGATTAGCTGAAGGAAAGTTGATATTAAACACCGAGGGAGGAGGGGGTTCGTATCAATACATCTTTGTGTATTGATTGATTGTACCATCAAACTTCCTTGTCACAAGAGATTGGAGAAAGTCGTACATAATAGTATTATTAGGGAATACCGCATCAAAGCAACAGTCTATAAGTACAATGTATATCAATAATAGAACATCACATCAAAGCCGCAGCAAAGCCGAAGTCCATAAGACTTTTATGTCTAGAAACTGTCTGTAAAAGACAAATTTCAATGTCAACATCAAAAGAAAAGATTACGACAAGATGTTTCCTACTTTTTTTCCCTGATTATCAAGGTTTTATTTAGCTTTCCATCAGGTAAAAAATCGTAATCATGTTTTTTATTCTGTGTTAAGAAAATAACTTTAAAACAAAAAATCTTAATTCAAATTCACAATTTCGCGTTGTTAGATCATTGTTGTCACTACTCTTGGTATAAATCAATTCTTTCTGTTCATTTCTCGAAGAGAAGTTGTAAGTAGATGTTGGGGGTAGATAGGAACGCTCTAGAATTGTGTTGTAAAACATTATTTGATCAAATTTTTTATTAAAATGCTGCATAATTTGGAAGAGAAATTGTTCTGCTCGGTAATAAGACCCTAACAGCCTGTGTTAACAAAGCAAATAAATTACTTGATTACAAATATATATTACACATACAATTAAAATGTTCTGTTACTTCATTTTTTTAAGGGGGGGGGGGCGAGTAGTTTTTATTATGGGCGAGTAAAAAAAAAATTTTTCCATGGCACACTCCAAGTTAGAGCACGTCTATTAGGTACACTTATTACTTTACCTGTCTTAAGTACAAGTGGTAGGTCAGAATTCAGGTTAGGGCTAATGTATTACTGCTAGGACAACATGGTACTGGACAAAACAACAAACAAATGTAGAGCAAGACAAAGTATACATTGATCTTGTATACATTGATCTTGTTGAGTTCAGAAGCAGCGATCAATACAAATGACTTTGTCAACATTTGCAGGGAGGTCTCATTGAATTAAAATAAAAAAAGAACGGGGACAGAGAAACTACACAGAATTCAAACACACACAAATATTACTCAAACGATTGCCTAAACTTTCATCAAATGCCCCCATACAGAGCCTCAAAATGAACACGAAGATAAAATAATACCGGTCTCTCTCTCTCATAAGAATACTTTATGCGGTAGCACGACAATATTGCGGAAATGTTACAAAACAAAAGCAAGACCCGCCCTTAGTTTCGTGTGTTTCTTTGTTTGGGACTAAAGGATAGAATATGGTGTGTTATTCATTTCTGGCACACTGTATGCGTGTAAAATGATACGCTTATATACGAGACATGAAAAGAAGGAAGCAGTACCCAGAGAAATAAAATCAAAAGCAAACAAGTTTGAAATGTAAACAATCTAAGCATCGATAGCATTTCTTCTCCAAGAGAGATTGTAGATGCTTTCTGCAAGCCTCTATGTCCAAGTTACACGTGTTTTGAAAACCCCACCAGAATTGGGATGTCACATGATAAAACAAATTCAATGACACGACATACTCAATGATGATGATAAAAATAAAATGCAATGATAAAATCACGTGATAAAACAAATCCAATGAAAAGACACTTAATGATAAAACGTTGTGATGAAATATTTAGACAAAAGTAGATCCGTAAGCCAGTGTTTATGATATAACATCGCGGACATACAAAAATCGTTACAAAATTAAGTTGTGGTGCGTGACAGTGTAGTAATAAAAAAAATGTTAGAATAAAAGTTACATATAGAACTGATGTGTTACACAAGAGTTTTAAAGTAAAACATCCTGAGAAGAAACAAACTTGACAATTAATCACACATACATCGAAAACATGACAGATATAATGGCCAGGTCATTCTTTGGTCAGCTATTTCTTTTAGTCTTAATTTGCTGAATGGTTCTGTTAGTGAAAGAAATAGTTGCCAAATTCCTAGTTGCTAAATAATCTCTGTTAACGAAACACTCTAAAGCTAAATATGCCAAGTCGCTATTTTATTATTTACACCATGGCTAACTACTCTATATTATTCTCCAAAATGTTCATGACTTAAAGAATTATTTATCATTTTTTATATGTCTTGCAATACAATGTCCCTTTCATGTTAAAAATTACATCCATGACTTTAAAAAGTTAAAGGAACAACTGCTAATTATCCTTGCGCTGCAATCTTGAACCTAAATGGTGTGAAGGCCAAGACCAATGCCGCATAACGTGTCGGTGAAGTAGGTGAAGATGTGACTTCTTGACCTCATGCCTTTGACTATTACTTACAGACCTCATGTCTCTAACCATTGATTGCTAATGTCTCTGACCACTACTTCCTGACCTAATGTCTCTGATCACTACTTCCTGATCTCAAGTCTCTGACCATTACTTGCTGACCTAATGTCTCTGACTACTTGCTGGCCTAATGTCTCTGACCATTATTTGCTGACCTAATGTCTCTGACCATTACTTGCTGACGTCATGTCTCTGACCATTACACCCAACAAGCTGATTTTAAAAGCGTAAGACAAACAAGACAAAACAGCAAGTGACATTAGTTTGCCTTGTGATGACAGATACACAGACTGAGACACATACAGTTCATGAGACAGCCATGTGTGAGAGAGACACACGGAGACACAATTCACGATGAGAAATGTACATTAAGAGACACATTCACAATGAGAGACACATAGAGACACACAGTACGAATGTGTCAGTGGTTCTAACAGTTTATTTTTTATTTTCACTAATGTCAATTTGAAAAACCAAATAATCACCCAGGACTTGTTATTGTTGTTGATGTTATCTGGTCACTAATGAAACACTATTGGAACCACTGATTGATACTGTAAATGTTAAGGCCATTCTCCACAGCCCAGGTGAACCAAATAATGGAAGTGAAAGGTGAACCATTAGAAGTGTATCTCAATAAAAATGAGTCTATCGTGATTGTGTCCCTTTGTTCTATGTCTGGCATAAACAAAGTATCTTATCTTTTTGAATATTTGTAAAGTAGCAAGTAGATTATAAATGGAGGAGGCTACATGTCTTCCCATCACGGCATTGAGTCATTAAGTCTGCCAGATATTCCTTTCCAAGATATTGTTTAGACCTGTTTTATATTTTCATGCAATGAGTTATCGAATTCAAAACTATCATTACATTACGGGAGGCTGATGATGGACAATGGCCCTAGTCATTCAAATGTATAATGTCCTACCTCCAACAGGTGGGCAGTCACTGGTCTCCACAAGACTTCCACACGACCTAAGTTGACTAATCCACTCTCCAGCAGCTTGGCCACGGCAAACAGCGAAGGTTCCTGTCAAAAATAAAAGAATGCTAGAAATGTATGGGAAGTTGGTTTTTTAGCGGCCCCCGGAAGGGGAAAAGACGCTATTAGTTTTGTGCGGAATGTCTGTCCATCTGTCCGTCCGTCCCCTTTAGGTCTCGTAAACTAGAAAAGATATTGAAAATCCGACTTCACAATATTTTAGACCATTCAAAGTTCTGATGCAACGGCTACTTTTTTTTTTCTAATAGCGAAAAATCTATTTTTTTTTTAAATCAGTTATGCAAGCAGTTTTTTAAAGAGAAAAGGCTAATTAGTATGCATTACAAGTTAGACCTAATTTAAAACGATTAGTAATCTTGTAAACTTCATTTTCGTATTAGAGATTCGAAGAAGAGATTGAGCCTTTTTCAAAACAATGAGATGAATTATAAGACATCAGTTAGGCCAGGAGAGGCGCGGTGGCTAAGCGGTAAAGCGCTTGGCTTCCGAACCTGGGTCCCGGGTTCGAAGACTGGTGAAGATTTTCAACTTAGGAATCTTTGGGCGCCTCTGAGTCCACTTAGCTCTAATGGGTACCTGACATTAGTTGGGGAAAGTAATGGCGGTTGGTCGTTGTGCTGGCTACATGACACCCTCGTTAACCATAGACCACAAAAACAGATGAACTTTACATCATCTGCCCTATAGACCACAAGGTCTAAAAGGGGAACTAGTTAGGCCAGGTTCACATCTAACTTTACATTCACTTTCACCTATCCTTTAATCTGCTGGACCGTTGAGGCACTACACGAGATCTGTTAACCTTCTTTCTCCATTATTATCTCTCATTTGTCTTTGACATAATTTCATTTGGATGTTCTTTCTGAAAATATTGAAGCCTGCCTGGGTGGACCACTTCGGGGGCCGATTTTGAGTTTGTGTTTCCAAACTGTCTTTTGTAACCTTGTTTTTTTCGTTCTTATATTTTTAAGTAGAAGAGTTGCAACTTATTTCGTGAGGGGTTTACCACTCACTGATTTATGTATCAAGAGATCTCATCCACTGCCGTAAGCATTAGTATGAAAATTCGCACACAGGCTCCTTTAGCCTCTTTGGTAATCGCTTAGAAACCGTTTTGACTCATTCGCAGCCTTAGCACCGCAATTCGCATAAAACAACAAGCTTTCTATGAACGTTTGTAATGTATCCTCAGTATTTCACGCAAAAGGCCACATTCTATATATTATAATAAGTCTTGTCTTTAAGCCGATAATTAACGATGAGTGCAATATTTCACGTCGCTAAGCAGCCCCACCTGCGACCTACAAATGTGGTAAATTATGAAGGTCTAAATGCATAAGTAGAAATATCACAAAAATAAGAATTTCGCATTTTTAAGGCATTTTTTCCCCATAGTCAATTTATTTTTAACTTGCTTTACGTCATTGTACTTTCAGTTTCGCTTCCTGTCTAAATATTTAAAAAAATAGCCTTATAACATGAAAAAGACAGATCCATGGTATATGTCCTATACAGCAGCTTACCAAGTGACCCTCTTGCCACCACCATCTAGTATAAGTCTACGACCCATGATGGTAGCTCAGCGTGACCAGCCGGTTGACCCAGAGTGGTCCATCTGGGTCTCATGTCCCCCCCCCCATTACCCGCTGCAGTCCACGGTCTTAAAACATAGGTAGGTTTTTAAGATAAGGAAACAGGCTGAGTACTGAAGGCAGACTGAGGTTAACAGGAGGCAGACACAAGGACAGAAAAGAAGTAGGACACTTTGGGCTCCAAACAATACCAAGCAAAGAGGAGCGCAGTTTAATGTTTAGTCTTGAGACGGTACGGTCCCGGGCGTAGTTAGCGTGTAATGCTAGTTGAATATATTGACAAGAACTAAATAGTTTGTCTTACTGACATCTGTTACACACCCTGAGCCTTAGGCGGTGCATTCGATATGGAAACGAGAACTTAAGATGTATATATTTCCACCCTCCTTCCTACTATTGTATCTCGGGATGAGATATTTTCCTTGAAGCATTGTCTCGAATCCAAGGTAATTGTACTTGAAAATACCGAATGGCTTAAAACTTTTCTTCTTTCTTGCCTTTGGTGTCGCTGAAACAGTGGATGGTTTTGTAACAACAGGAAACAGAGAATGCAGTGTTACTCGCTACCGAGGAGAACGGAACTCTAGGACTGGTCGTAACATACTATATACAAACTGAACCCACTGCATTATGACCAACACCAACTAGGTTGATGAAATGTTTCAGGAAGATACAAGTCAACTAAATGTCGCACAAATCCAAACCTTAAACAAAATAATTTCAATGATAATACTCTAATCTAAACCAAGGGGGGAGGGGGGATGAAAGTGACGAGATGAGAACAAAGTCAAGAAGAAATATTGACAATCTTCTTCTATAGGTCTGTAGCCATACGAGAATAGACTTCATGATTGATCTATACATTTGTAAGGAAAGATTTGTTTAAGACATTGTTTACTGGGCTTTTGTGTTATCATTGTCATGCTCAGTATAGCATTTCTCTTTTGTTATTTCTGCCGACATAAGTTGTGTTCTCGTGTTACCATTGTTCTTATTGGATGTTAACAGTCACAATAAAAACATGGCATACATTGTTTCATTTTTTTTTTAAATATACAAACATTGCTGGCATAAACATCACCCCTCCCCCTTTCCAAACAACGGCAAATCAAACAGTTGTAGACAAAAGAATCAAGGATTAAATATCATTAAAAATGTAATAAGCTTTCTTTCGTATGTCTGTACTTTTCACGTGATAGCTTTATATCTCTTTTTCACTTGTACTTTCAGCATCTCTTTTGCTCATTCTCTCTTTCTCTTTACCTCTCTCCCTATTCGGCGCTTGTATTATGCAGATAAGTCAAATGGAGATAACACTCAAGTAACGAAATCCAATAATACAGGCGAAAAACCAAATATATAAGTTAGTCGTCGCTGATAGTTAATGTCGAATACATTTGATAATAACGAAGGGAACAGCCAAAAGTGCTCTAGCTAAATCTCTACGGTCATCAACAGCACATCTCTCTTAAGCCGTCAATAGCAATCGGTTTAACTTCTATCGCTATTCTTCCTCAAAACCTCGTTTTGCTTTTACTAGTATTTTGAGATTTTGTGATTTTGGGTACATCGGCACAATTAAGGCCATGTCGTGCCTGCAGTCCCTCAAGGGCCACTCTCCCTCCACACAACAAAGGCCATGTCGTGCCTGCAGTCCCTCAAGGGCCACTCTCCCTCCACACAACAAAGACCATGTCGTGCCTGCAGTCCCTCAAGGGCCACTCTCCCTCCACACAACAAAGGCCAAATTTTTACTAGTCGTGTCATTGTTTCTAAGTGAACATTATTGACACAACAAATAACTAATCGTGGCATCTATCTACCTCAGCACAAATATATATATATATATAACCTTTACCTATTCCCTTAGTCTGTTGGACCGTTGAGGCACCATGCAAGTTTCGTCAACCATCTTTCTCCATTCCTCTCTGTTTTTTGCCTTAGTATATATATATATATTACCGCTACCCTTTCAGACCTTGAGATCTATGGGGCAGATGATGTAATGGTCAGCACAACGAGCAACTATCTTTACTTTTCCCCCCAACTAATGTAAGGTACCCATTAGAGCTGGCTGGACTCAGAGGGGCACTAAAGGTCTCGAAATTAAAAATCGCAGTCGTCATCAGGATTTGAACCCACTCAGCCACCGCGCGTCCTCTATATCCATCTATGTCTCAGAAACTTGTATTTTCTCTTTCAGACAAAACATTTGTTTTTTACAATGTATCAGAAAAATAATTTTCCAATTCGTTTTCTTTCATTGAGATCATTGTACTGCTCGGAGCTGACAAATAAAATGTTTAGCAATAACCGAAACTTGAGATACAAACTGTAGGTCATAACTCAGTGGGTCATTCCTCTCCAATATTTGTCATACATTGTCCATGAAGATAACCAATTACCCATTCGTCCTTCACATTTACATCCACGCTGTACCATCAGTCTGATACCAGCAGTTTTAAGACGGTCAATTATTCCGTGCTTCTAATACACAAAACTTTTTTTTACGCCAGAGTGTACCATCAATGTTTCCAATGTAATTTGACATCATCAGAGGATAAAATTATTTGGACAGCCGGACGAATTCTCGCTTCAAGCTACACATCTATCAGGATAGTTAATTGCCTTTTTATTCAATGAAGACTGGTCTCGTCCCTGTTTCTTGAATGCAAATTTAATCAATAGAAAACTGGATGTATGAAATATAGTGGCCGTTATTGACATCTTCTTAATGGCTGTGACATAGAAGCCCAGGCAAATAGGTTTAGGGGCTTTGTTCATTGGGGCAATTATAAGTTTTTTTGTTGTTTTTTTAAACAGAGAACAAGCAAATGTTGCCAAGTCATCTGACGAACTTGTATTGTGCTTTACTTTTATAAGCATGCGGGTGATAGACATATAAACTGTCAGACATTCCCTTCAGTCTTCCTTGGCTTAGTCCTATGAAATAGTTTCAAACTTTTTACTTGATGAGAAAAATACGACAAAAGAAAGATAGAAGATGGCAATGTCAGGTACATACACAATCGAATCATCCAGCTAATAGGACCACCGGTTAATGGGACCAACCACCTATTCGTATCTAATCCTACAGCACCAAATGCAAATTGTATTACACAGTCAAATCTGATGAATCAGACAAGCCCGTTATTAGGACCATGACGCTCGTGTCTCGGTGTGCTCCAGATTTGACTGTAAAGAGAAGAGCCTGTTTGATAACGCAATTCAGACTTCAGAAATGTGTGCTACAGAACGCCTTCACCATTTTGAACTCTTCATTTGGGCTCTGAACTGCCAGCATCTCTCTGTTGCCTTGTAATCCTGTTGTCTCACTGTCATGTTGCCTCAGAGTCCTATTGCCTCTTAGTCTTATTGCCCCATTGTCCTATTGCCTCGTTGTTGCGCTTTCAAAACGTATTATTGTTAAGCGATAAAAGAATGTTGCTATGTCGTATTCAATGTCCCACGAAGCTGGTGAAACGAAACGAAATACAATCGGCAAATAACAAACAAAAAAAAGGGCAGTTTTTTCTGACACTATCTGATCTTTTGACTCACAGTTTGAAAAAAAAAATTTGGCACGATTTCATCACATACACACACAAGCAGACGTGAACTAATGTTGTTGTTTTTTTCCAATGCCGCAATAAATGATTTGAAAGTTAAAAAAAAAATCCATTTCATGAAATGAAGTCTTTTTAATCATAGATCTCTTGTTCTCATATTCAACTCAAATTTGATTAAATTTTCCAAAATAATTTACACCCTCTAAATGGTTTTAAATTTATTTATTTTTTTTAATTTGATTTTCTGACCGTTTTATTGAAAAATTCTTGATATTTCCAAACAACAAACAAAAACAAGTTACAATAACATTGTGTTTAGTTGGGTCACCATCACTTTCATCTTGTGTGCAACATATCAGACAGAAAAACAAAGCAAGATACTAAAGCTACTAACAATGATCACAAAACATACAATGTATTGGTCAAACCGAGTATTTGTGGAGGAAAGAGAGTCAGCGCTCCCACGAAGGTCACCTTAGCGAGACAGGCAGTTCTCTACAGCTGAAGTATAGCATCAGACGATATACTCGCCAGAGGCAGATAGATGATAAAAAGGTTTTGTCGACTTTATAAATCCATTCTCCATTTTATTTATGTTCTAATCTGTCCTATCTAGAGAACCAGACTAAACGATTAGCCCTGTTATTAAATTGTCGTAATCTGCAATCCTTATCTTATCCTTAAATACAATTAGGCTCAAATGTTTGGTCCCAAGTTAAATTAAAGATTATCTTTACATTATCTTTACATTAGAAAAACATATCATTCCAATATAGAAGTTAACGCTACATAAGCATAGATCTAGAACACACTATTTGGTGAGGGCATAGATCTAGAACGCACTATTTGGAGAGGACATAGATCTAGAACACACCCTGTGGAGGAGAGGACATAGATCTAGAACACACCCTGTGGAGGAGAGGACATAGATCTAGAATACACCCTGTGGAGGAGAGGACATAGATCTAGAATACACCCTATGGAGGAGAGGACATAGATCTAGAATACACCCTGTGTAAACAAAGGGGAAACCTGACATAGATGTTAACGCTGAAGAAGCATAGCTCTAGATACACTATGTAAAGAGAACACTGAACAGCTCTAGATACACTATGTAAAGAGAACACTGAACAGCTCTAGATACACTATGTAAAGAGAACACTGAACAGCTCTAGACCACACTATGTAAAGACGACACAAAACGATAGAGAAGACACAGCTCTAGACCACACTTTGTGAAGACGCCACTTAACGCTAGAGAAGACGCAGCTCAAGACCACACTATTTTAAGAGGACACTCAACGCTAGAGAAGACGCAGCTCTAGACCACACTGAGTTTACAAGAGTGGGTAGCAAGATAAGCATTAAACAAGGAGAAAACATTGATCTCTAAGGACAAAGAAAAACCTGCCTAACGGGAAAAGACTGACTCTCCCAACACCAGTTAGGGCTGCAGTTTTACAGGTGATATCTGAGAACAAAAATGTCTCTCCAAAATATTTCTCTTAAGCTACAGGGAATGTTCCATGAATGAGTCGTAGTTAATCGACTGAAGATGGAGGGCCTCATTATGAGTCGGCTAGCTATTCTCTAGCTGGACCCGAGAGCAGAAAATACGTTCATCTAGTCGGTGCCTGGAGCATGCTAGATCTACGTCTGAGAGAACAATCTAGAAATTCAAATGCATGCCAAAAGATGCTGGAAATAGAACAACAAAATATATTTGTTAGAGGGTTGTACAAAAGCAAATCTGACTAGAATGACAGGAAAACCTGCTATTCAAAACCTTCTTGAGCATGTCCTACTGAGCTCAATGGACACAAATCTTAGAGCTGTGCTTAACAGGCGTCACCCAACAAAATCGCTTGGCTATCCAATATACAAACTAAATAGCCGTAAGGCCATCAGGAAACACATGCTCTTTCTCTGTCTCCCTCATTCACTCAATCACACACACACACACACACACATTATAACGTGTACACAAATTGCATATCCAGGTTTACAAAAAAAGCACTGATCAAGCTAATGTCAACAAATCTCAGAAATACATTCTCGGTTGTTTTGTTGCTTGTTTGTCTTTTTTTTTTTAAACACCGCGTTGCAAATGCAGGTTCGCTAGAGAAACCTTTAAAAAAAAAAATAAACGAGGCCAATGTTAAAACTCGTTATTAGCTTTCCGGAATGAGTTGATCGGTTTCATCATCAAATCAATGGAGATCCGAAGAAGCTCCTGGCACATTTACATAAGGCTAGAACAAGGATATTAGAAATATTTCACTCAGAGTATACAGACATCAGTCTTTCAAACTTACACTCTAACAGCAGGCAGGGTCCAGGTACTGATCATCCCCAACCCTAGCGAACCCCCTTAGTGAGTAAAACTTACAGAACTGTCTGAACTAGACACAAAGCGCAAATGACATCTGTTTGGGACCTCTATGAGATGATCAGAACCTCAATAATGAACACACAAAAAAAAGAAAATGACAGAAAACGTGCATTAATTTGAGAGGAAGCGACTGAAGAAATGTCTGACGACGTCTTCAGGGGCGTTTTACCCCGACCTGCCGACTTCCAGTTTCGTGTTACACCCTTGCATCTCCCACTCCACGTATCACAATAGTTCAACAATGCAAACAATGTTGTTGTTGTTGTCTAGTGTACACATTGTCGACTATTAAAAACGTTGTCAAAGTATTTTCGGTGGCTCCCCACCTCCAGAACCAAGGTTTAGAAATGCTCACCCAGATCCTGAGCAATTCTTTATGGGGTTTTTTTTTTGTTTATTTTTTTATGTTTAAATTTGGGATTGGGGTAGAGTGTGGTAGCTGAGTGGTAAAGCACTTATCTGTCGAGCCCAGGGATCTCGAGTTTGAATCCCATCGAAGACTATGGTTTTTAACTTCGGTATTTTCAGAACAGCCCTGAGTCCACGCAACTCTAATGGATGTATGATATACGCTGGAGATGTAATAGCGGTTGGTCGTTGTGCTGGTCACACTTGTAAACAATGACCACAGAAACAGATCGGCCTTACATCTTCAGTCCCCCCCCCTCCCGATAGCAAAGTCTGAAAAAGGTTTCCTATGTCTAGAAGATCAAAATCTGCGTTTTAGAAAGATACAGAGTTCTACACGGGAGTATTTATTAGATTCTTATTAAATTCCAAATGCCGTAATTCCTCCACCTCGTTGCATTTATCCTCTTGATCTGAACACCAAAGTCAATCATTTGTTCACCTCTCACCAACATTGAAAGTGCAAAGTTAATTATAAAACACTGGTCAACACACAAAGTCTGTTGTTGATGTCAATTTGATGTCCACCCACAAGGAAGTCATCCAATTGAGGCGCCCAGCTTACGCGACTGTCATACCGTCGACAATGTAGTAGGTTTACAGTTGAATTTCTTCTTCTTGTTTTTGTCCACCTCATTCAATTTCTTTATACACAAATGTTGTTTTGTTATTTCTTTTGTTAAAGATTAGGTTTAAACTATTATTGACTTTCAGCCCATGTCTCAAGTTTCTTAAAATTCAAATAATAGCTCACAGAAAGTAGTCGAAAACCAAAATGGCATTCTGTAGGAAATTATAAAAGAACAATTGCACGACAGGACTGGTCCACGGAGACGACGGGCAGAGCATTTTACAGGTAAAAAAATGTAGACTTAAGAAGGATCTTATCTTATCAAATACAAAACAAAAAAGATTACGTCCTACACTTATTACTAGGTCAATCTAGTCACGCATGTTAATCAACGACTTACATTTTGCCAAGTCATTGGTTTTCCTGGGTGGCTCAGGCAACCCACTACATGCTCTAATCTGTGGCATTTTACGTCTCGAGAGACGATCTTTTCCCTTTGCAACTTCTTGTGTGACTAAAGAGGCCAATCCTTGATACACAGCTGCGATCGCAGGTTGGGCATATATAATCACCAGGCGCCGTTGCATTTTCACCCTTCTTTCTGCTTCTGTTGTGTATGGCATCTGCAATCTTTGACCCTTCCTTTATGCTCTCTCTCCATGAGGATCTGTCCAGTGCCACCTCTTCCCAGTTGCCAGTGTCGATTTTGAAGAGCTTCATGTCGCGTTTGCATACATCCGTATAACGTAAAAGTGGGCGACCAGCGGCTCTCCTGCCTTCTATTAGATCGCCATACAGGATTTCCTGTGGAAGTCGACCTTCTGGCATTCTACGAACGTGGCCAAGCCAGCCAAGGCGTCTGCTGCTGATAACAGAGCGGATGTCCTGGCACCCTGCTCTTTGTAGCACTTCCTCATTGGTTATCTTATCTTGCCACCTTATTTTAAAGATCCGCCTTAGGCATCGGAGGTGGAAAACATTCAGCTTTTTTTCCTGCTATGAGTAGGTTCACCATGTTTCACTTCCGTACAGCAAGGTGCTCAACACACAGGTCCGGTAGACTAGGGCTTTGGTACTGTTAGTCAGCAATATGTTGTCCCAGACTCTTTTCTGCAGCCGTGACATGGTGGCCATTGCCTTGGCTATCCTGTTGTTTATGTCTTTATCCAGTAGAGTGTTGTTGGATATGATGGAGCCAAGGTAACAAAAGTGATCAACAATTTCTAGTGGTTGGCCATTAATGCTTACTTGAGGTGCAGTGTTTGTGTTTTGGACATTTGAAGAGAAGTATTCAGTGTTTTATGTATAATTAATAATTTACATGTAAGTCTTCTACCCTGAAGAGTCTCTAAATTTAATGATTTTATTAAAGGTGTTAATCTATCAAATGTGAATATTTGTTTGTTAAGAACCTCACTGCTCTATTTTGTGTCGGTTCTAATTTCTTAATATTTTCTTGAGTTGAGGGGGTCTCAAACAGTGAATGCATGTTTTGTTCTGTTATCTAAACAAGATAGAATAACATTTTAGATTCATGCTCTTATCTGATTTGTAGAAATTTCTTTTTATAAACACTAATGAGTTTAAAACCTCCCAACAGCTGGTTTTGACGATCAAACTTCTCTTTTCGATAAAAAGAATGTAGACCAAACTAAAGTCACCGAATCCCATGAGCGTAGCCAACAAAGGTTTTGAAGTTTTTGCCCCCCCCCCCGCACACTTTTCCAACAAAAGGAAAAGAAAACTACAATGACTAAATTTCATGAAATGGATTTTGTAGTTACCCTCCCCCCTCCAATTAAAAAAAATTAAAGTAAAAATATAGTTATCGATTTCTACCAGTCTATTATTAACATTAACAAAAGTGCAGCGAATAAGAAAAAGCATCCGAAAGAATGAAGGGTCAGAATATAATGAAGATTAATTGCGTACACACACACACACACACAAACACACACACTGTGAAAACGGGTTTACCCGATTTGTTACAATGTTTCGTTCTTTAATAGAAATACAATTAGATACTTTTTGTCTAGTTCTTGGGCCCATCGGTTATGGGAGGGACATTAGGTCTCCGACATGTTAAGGAACAGTTTGATCAAAAAGGTTTTGATGTTTATTCGGGACCAATAGAATCTTTGCCCATCCTAATGTCTTTCTATGCGGCCTATTTAGTGGAGATCATTAAAAACACAAAAAGAAGTATAGGATATAAATGTCAAGAAATCAAATCTCAGCAAGAGAGTCAGGTTACTAGTTCACAAAACGAGTGATTAAATATTAAAAATCTCCATGGCCACCATCGGGCTAGTGTCAGCGGTCACATGACAGGTCTAACAAATCGCATTCGCCTCTTCCCCGTCACAAAAGTGCCGCCCGGGAGACGAGCTAGCACGGCCCTGAAGGGGAGCAGTGTCTTGAGAGCACGGGATAGTGTGTCGTAAATCACATGCACTTTTAGCTGTTTTTGTTAATTATACCAAAAAAAAAATAACAAAGAACTAATGTTTTCATTGGTTGTAGTTTACGTGTAAAAAACAAACTTATCATTCTGATGTTTATACAGGGCAGAACAACTAGAAATGAATTCGTTACCTTTTTTTTTTGTTTTTTTTGGTGTTTCCGGTGTACAAATAAGACTTGATAAGCCATGCTTTTTTGTTCAAGGTATATTCTGATTTGTGCACACTACAGAATGTCATTTTAAATCGCATTATGGAGGAAGTATTTGACTTGCGCTATATGACTTGAAACTTAAAAAATAACCAATGCGCAGTTGCATGGGCGTAGCCAGGGGGGGGGGATTTTGGGGTGACATTTTAATACAAAACCATCCCTTCCTCAGCGCAGAAAGGGGGTTTTAAGTTTAAAGCCCCTACCAGGGGTTTTTGCAGTTAAATCCCCCTCTTCTATAAAGCAAAACAAATAAAATATGCAAACGACAATCCCCTAATTCCAAGAGCACAGTTAAGGAAGATTTTAATTTTAAAAAACCCTCCAAAATTCACGATAACCCCCTCTTCAATATGAAACAAAAAAAGCAAATTATGCTATCAAAATGTTATGAGCCTAGCTAAATTGGCTTTGACTAAGTTTTAAGTTTAAACTCCCCTCCAGTGGAGTTAGAAGCTAAAAATACTTCAAAAAAAAAAAAGGAAAATTACACACTCTTAAATTATGAGCGTAGCCAAAGGGGCTTTGAGTTTAAACCCCCCGCCAGCAAGATTTGAAGCTAATAAATACATCTTCAATATAAAAAAAAAGCAAATTACGCATTCAAAATGCTATCAGCGTTGCCAAAAGGGGTTTTGAGTTTAAATCCCCCTTCAGAAGGGTTTCATGCTAAAAAATACCTCTTCATATAAAAAAAAGCAAATTACACACTAAAATTATTTGAGCGTAGCCAAGTCAATTGGGGGTTTTGAGTTTAAACTCCTCTCCTCTAGATGGTTTTGAGTTTAAAATCCCCGTACAGAGTGTTTTGAGGTGGAAAACTTCTATCTTCAATATTATTCTAAAGCAAACTACAGTTAACAAATTCCATGATCGTAGCTAAATTGGGTTTTTAAATTTTTAAAAAAATACTCAAAGTCCTGAGATTTTTTAGGTTAAAACCCCAACAGATGATTTTGACGATAAAACTTCCCCTTTCGATATACAATCTAAAGCAAACTACAGTCACCTAATTCCAAGAGCGTATTCAAGAGAGGTTACAGATTTCTACCATTGGAGGGGCTCCATTAATAAAGTGCAGTGAATAGTCATCTGACGAAATTGAAAAACACTAAATGTGGCTCAACAAAGATGGCTAAGACAGATTTTAGGAGTAAATTATAGAGATCGGATCCAAATCAAGGAAATCCTATGTCGAACTGGGAGTCGACCCCTTAGTAAAATTGTGACAGAGCATCGCATGAGGTTTGCGGGACATTTTCTCCGATAAAATGAATTGCTCATAATAAGAGTTGCGATGACATCCTAGTACAATTTGACGCTTCACATTCATGGAGGTCCCCAGAGCAGGTGGGAAGAGGCTTCAGACATTACCTGTGACAGGTTTTTGTGGAAACAGCTTAACGGCAAATGCGCCGAACGGCGCTGGAGGGTCTAAGTCAGTAAGAATAGCACATAAGGTTTTTAAAATAAGACTTTATAATAGCAGGAAAATGCACTGTAGATACCTCAGAATATGCATTTTGTTGGCATCCAATACCAGAAATAGTGCTTGGCGGCGCGGCACCGCCACGTGTTGGGGGAGCTCCTAGCGCTCCCCCAGGCCCCCTTGCTGGCAATGGCGGGAAGTGAACAATCATTCCTCTAACTACAGGCACAATAAACGTGTTCCGAAAGAATGAAGGGTCAGAACGTAATAATAAAGATTATGTACACACACACACATACAAATATTTTTTTTGCGCGGGGGGTGGGGCGGGGGGGGGGGAGAAAAAATCCCCCCCCAACCACCCCCGAAAAAAATCATGGCTACGCCCATGGGCAGTTGCCCAAAAGCGGTGCTAAAGGAGATTTGATACACATTGAGATATTTTTGAAAATTGAGCTCACTTCTGTGTTAGTTGGCAACAGCGAAGTTAATTTGAGCTTTGTTTAGTTTTTAGAAAACATTTCCGACAACGGATAACATTTTGGCCCCCCACTTGTTTATTTGTTTAGTGCACTACATTAAGGAGGGGGGGGGTGTTACGGAGTGTGTGTGTGTGTGTGTGTGTGTGGTGACGGTGGCAAGAAGTCAGCGACTGGTTGTGAATGACTCACCATTACGTGGCATTGTCGTCACTTTGGTCTGAGGAGAGACGACTTCAGTACGTGAGACTGAAAGATTGTCTTATTATAGTGAGTCACATTTTGATAAGAAATTTATTACTAAGACAACTACATTTATTCGAATTCATATTAACTTGATTTTGTCTATATTACAAATTAAGTTTATATTTAGTATTGTTCACCAAGAAGTTATTCAAGTTTATTCGTTAAGATCTAATACACCTACGACGGTTTAGTTGTCTACCAGCAGTTTTGGTGCTACAAGTCAACGACCGGTAACAACAGGGGGAGAGGTGTTGATAATATTTTAAACACAGTGATCTCTTTATTCGCATTTCCATGTTTTAGATAACTGATTCCCAAAGTGGTCTATACAGATCCCCAGGGGTCTACAATGAGGGGTCTACGAAAGTGAAAAAGAAATTGGGGGGACTATGAGATTTGTGATTTTGGGCACATCGGCACAATTAAGGCCATGTCGTGCCTGCAGTCCCTCAAGGGCCACTCTCCCTCCACACAACAAGGGCCAAATTCCATACAGTCAAATCATTAAAATCAAGGTCTATTCACAGTTAAAATAGTAGAGGTAGTAAAAATTTAATAATTTGGTAAAAATCTAATGTAAATAGTGCATGTCTACAGAATTCATAAATCAGATCTTCGTAGACAACCCCACTTCCCGGATAAAGCCCAGTACCTTCCCAGGGTCGACATTATTGAATAGTGTTTTTAAATTAGTGGCTCTAAAATATTTTTCCCTGACATCCTGGTATCTGGGGCAGTCGATGAGGATATGTTCCACGGTGAGGCGAGAGTCACAATACTCACAAAGTGGGGGCTCTTCTTTCTTCAGCACAAAAGAGTGCGTGATGTAGGTGTGGCCAATCCTAAGTCTGGACATGGTCGTGCTACCACGCCTTGTCAGACCCTTAGATGTGGACCGCCACCTGACATCCGCCACAATCTGCCTGAGTTTATTGTGAGTCTCAGCCTCCCATCGGTCCTGCCACTCTTGGTAGATGGCAGAGGCAATACTTTGTCTCAGGTCTGAGCAGGGAATTTGAGTTCCTGACACCGCATGATTTAGGGCTCTCTTTGCTTCTCTGTCTGCGGCTTCGTTTCCCTCAATGCCCACATGGGAGGGGACCCAGATGAAGGTGACATCCGTATGGTCGGCTGTTATTTGGTCCAACAGCTTCAGGCTCTTATGTACCAGTGGAATGTCAGTCTTCATCCGCCCCAAAGCTTGCAATGCAGATTTGGAGTCGGAGCAGATTATAAATTTCCTCCTTTCTGATGCTTTGACGGCCATAAGTGCAAGCGATATTGCATGCAATTCGGCCGTAAAGATGGAGCAGCCTTCGGGGAGTTTTGTTCCGAAAGGAGCAGGCACACGCGACCTTTCCATCCATTTTGGATCCGTCTGTGTAGATGGTAGCACAATCTCCGTAGCTCTCTTGCAGTTCCCTAAAGTGGACTTGTAGTATGCTTGGGTCTGTATTTTCTTTTTTGAAATTAAGGAGGGATAAATTTAATTTGGGTTTATTCATTAGCCAAGGAGGATTCTGAGGGGTTTCTATTTTAGAGATTTGGTTAATGGGTGGAGTTAAATTTTGGATGGGTTCTCTCATTCGAAGGCCTAACGGCTGTATGGCGTTAGGCCTTCAATTGTATAATTCTACCTCTGTGGGGTTAAATATGGAATCGAAAGCAGGGTTCGTAGGGTTGGATTTTAGCTTGACTATGGGGGGACTATGAGATGTCCACGTGGGTCTATGATAATGGATTTCATTTAAGCAGGTCGTGACTTAAATTTTCAATCCCATTAATGTAATTATTTCCTACACTAATATAATTTGTATCTCAGTTAATCTTTTAAATATTTTTCCTGCTAATTAAATGAAAATTGTTGCATTTAATTTCAATGCTTATTTAAATAGCTCAATTTCGTCTACATGTAACTTAATGTTTAACAAAAAGAAATGTAGATTTTACAGCGTTGATTATTTAAAATTGGGATTCATTTCTTCCTTGTCAAACAAGCGGCTGCCTAAATACCTTTTTATGACGACATGAAACTAATTACGCTGTAAGATCATTTGAGACGATGCAACTCTGAAAAAAAGTTAAAGATTTTAAAAACTTTCGATTTTTAAAAGATAAAAGTTCAGAATAGACCCACAAGATATCTCTTCAACATCATATAGAGAAGATGGCGGTTTGTGAGTGTCTTACAAGATCTGTTAACTTATAGCCAATTATGGAAAACAATAAGATAAAACACTGCTTTTACCAGCAGTTGACGTATTCTTAAAAACTGTTTCTACAAACCTACACAAACCGACGATATTATTAAACGAATTCTTTAAGCAACAATACAGTTCAAGGGCACATCGGTGGTAGTAGAAAAAAAGTTAAGTTCCCCTTTCAGACCAGCACAACGGCCAACCACCTTTACTTATCCCCAACTAATGTCAGGTACCCATTAGAGCTGGTTGGACTCAGAGGCGCCCAAGGATCCCGAAATAAAAATTCCAGTCTTCACCAGGATTCGAGCCCGGGACCCTCGGTTCAGAAGCCAAGCGCTCTACTGCTCAGCCACCTCGCCTCCACTGGCCTAACTGATGTCTTATAATTGATCTCATTGTTTTGAAAATGCTCAATCTCTTATTTTACCAATAAAAAAGATAGATTTCTATTACGTAAAATGTAGCTTTGAATTACTTTTTACCTACTCGACTCACTAGTTAGAGAAATAAGAAATTTTAAAAATCGAATTGATTTGCAATATAAGTTAATAGGGAGTCTACCAAAAACCAGAAAACATGGCAAGGGGTCTACGAGACAAAAAAGTTTGGGAAACACTGTTTTAGATCAAGCTATTTAAGGAATACAATACAGTATGTCGAGGCCATGCAGGGAAATATATTGAAAAACGAGTACTTTGCGCTGCATGCTACAGAGCTTAAACATTTCTTCCTAAACTCTTAAGTGTTAATAAATAATATATATTTATATATGTATATATATACATATATATATATATATATATACATATATATATATATATATATATATATATATATATATATATATATATATATATATATATACTAGACATATATTACCAGCCGCCCGCGGGTCTTAATTTGCGTATCACTGTCGATATAGTCACTGAGAGTGTTTTGGAAATAATAATGCTATAAGAAAGCGAATGCGTGAATTTAAAAAAAAATAGTATGAATGGAGCTATCAAAATAGTTAATCGACCTAAATCCATTTTATTAATAAAAAAAATTTGCTTGTAGGTCTATATTTAGATCTAGATCTAGAGTCTAGATACTATTATAATTGATGTAGGCCTACTATTATAAGAGTGAATTCAATGCTTCAAGTCAAGAAGCTTATTAATTATTGTATGTTAGTATATTTAATATCCCCCATATAGAGCCTCATGTAGCCTGTCCAATCAAAGCGTGTTTACATAGCGGTGTGCACGACACATGAATGGTACTATTAAAATGCATGACAACATGGAAGCTATAGCGAACGAATGTATGAAAAATGCTTTAGAAATACAAAATTTGAGGGTTAATTTAATTAAAATTTGAAATGAATATACTTTATTTTGTATGTTAATGTGTTAAAGTATAAAGTAGATCTTTCCTCTTTGAATTAGATCTAGAAATAGAGTTAGATCTAGACTGTCTAGAGTCTAGACTTAGATGTTGGCTTTGATAGATGAATGGGATAATAAAGTACGTCAGTACTTCTAAATGGACTTCATTCACCAATCGTAAACAAACACCATTTAGCCACGTGTTTCTCTATCTCTTCTATACAAATTACGTAATACACTAAGGCCGTCACGTGATTTACGATTGGTCAATTAAGTCCATTCGCAGATATAAGGAACGAATGTATGTAAAAATGCTTTTGAAAGACTAATTCGAAGCTTAATTTTATTAAATAATGAAATCAATAGACTATATTTTGCAATTTTCATGTGTCAAAAAAAAAAACAACTATGTGTGCAAAGTGTAATTAGATCTAGATCTAGATCCTTTCGATCTTCTCTCATGTAAACATGATAAACATGGCCTAGATCCATAAAATAGGAATACTTTCATAGAGTTGGGCAATTTTTTTTTGAGGGTCTTAAGTTTGTTTAGCGCTACTATACATACGCCACGGTTCGAGTTAGTACCCAAGGGGAACCTTCATGCCAAGTTTTATCAAGATTGGTCAAACAGTTTTGATTTCTATTCGTCACATATATACATACATACGTCTTACTTTCTACTTTATAGTACAGATAGTATATAGTATATTAAAATACGTCACTTTGCAATACTTCCAGGTTGTGTACACCAGATACAACAAAAGCACTGTGGCTATGGATGGATTTGAGTCCGTGTATGAGACTCTCCAAGACAGAAACGTTTTGATCTTTCAAGTCAATACATTGATCTTCACTTAACTATACACCTAAGCATTCGCCAAGTTCTCACCCCACAATGCTAACGTAGTTCAATATTAGATCATCCATTCCCCAATTAATGTTCATCTCAACTTTCGTATCTTAAATTGTCGTCAATTCCCCACCGCGACTACCAAGCCCGGGTTCATAACACCAAGCCTTGTTAAGTGAACAGTAAAGGTTCTTTGACAAATGTAAAATGCCTTTTGTTGCTTTCTGTTTGGTAGGCCATTAGGACTAAGCTCATTAGACATTCACTTGACACAAGAAACAATGTCGAGGCAGGGCAGCAAGTCTTTGGTCTCAGAGTGATATTCCGTAGGACCAGCCACTTTCGAATAAATAATTGTTTATCAAAGACAATACAACAGAGATGTCTTAATGAAATGTTTGCATACAATGAGATGGAAAGGGGGAGGCACAGTGGGGGCAAGGCGGCGGCCGCCAAGATGAAATGAAATGTTGATTTGTGTATTATTTTTAATGTTTTCATTAGAATCGATTTCGTTAATGAAGCAAAAAACACAATGAACAACCTTGGTGAGTACACAGACATATTATGCAGACTTAGTAAAGCTGTTTTGAAACAAGTTGAAATAAGCACGAATTATGTTTAAATCCTTCAAGGTCACAAGGTTATAATTTGAATGTATTAGTCATTTAGATACATTCAAAAGGGTTGAGATAAACGATTACAATTTTTTTTTAAAGTGATACTTTTGTTTATTTAGAGAATAAAATAAATGTGGGGAACGGGAAAGTAGCTTCGGAAAATACTTTCTTTGTTCTTTAAAGGTTGCACACACAAAACAACTTAAAACGGGTGGGGAGAGGGGTCACGGTCTATATATTGTTTATTATGGCCGGAACACCCATTCTTTTCTGTTTTATTTGAATTTTAATTAACGGACCTCATTTTAACGATCATAATGCGCCCTCGACACGTACACGCACTCATATTTTGGGCCTGTTAATTCTACTACTGCTGTAAACAATCTGTGCCGAGGCTGTCATTTTACTGTGATAATTCTTTTACTGATATTGTACAGACATGTTTTTTATTGTCGCGGTATGTACTACGTCAAACATGAACTTTTCTACTTAGAGTCAACGAACAAGAGAATGACTATCACGAGTAACGAGTGTTACTGTCTCAGTCCAACCCTAACCCGGACCCACTAACTGGTCCGCAATAAATCCAACCTCACGCTACCTACAAATGTCTACAAATATTTCTGCCTTAAGAGAAGGTTCAGTTATTACGCAACGATTAGGGAAAGAGAGGGGGGGGGGGGTATACAAACCTGTAACAATTTGTTCAAATGGTGGAGGAGAAGGGGTCTGACGATTTGTTACATAACAAGAAATATGCACATTAAATAACAGGTAGCCACAAAAAGTTTTCAAATACGTAATTTTTTATACAGAACTATTTTTATTTGTATTTTAGTCTGCATGTGCATTTATCATATTAAGTGTTTGTTATAATGTGTTTGTTGAGCGGTCAAAAATATTTGTTATAATGTGTTTGTTGAGCGGTCAAAAATATTTGTTATAATGTGTTTGTTGAGCGGTCAAAAATATTTGTTATAATGTGTTAGTTGAGCAGTCAAAAATATTTGTTCTAATGTGTTTGTTGAGCAGTCAAAAATATTTGTTATAATGTGTTTGATGAGAGGTCAAAAATATTTGTTATAATGTGTTTGTTGAGAGGTCAAAAATATTTGTTATAATGTGTTTGTTGAGCGGTCAAAAATATTTGTTATAATGTGTTTGTTGAGCGGTCAAAAATATTTGTTATAATGTGTTTGTTGAGCAGTCAAAAATATTTTTTATAATGTGTTTGTTGAGCAGTCAAAAATATTTGTTATTATGTGTTTGTTGAGCAATCAAAAATATTTGTTATAATGTGTTTGTTGAGCGGTCAAAAATATTTGTTATAATGTGTTTGTTGAGCAGTCAAAAATATTTGTTATAATGTGTTTGTTGAGCGGTCAAAATTTTTTGTTATAATGTGTTTGTTGAGCAGTCAAAAATATTTGTTATAATGTGTTTGTTGAGCGGTCAAAAATATTTGTTATAATGTGTTTGTTGAGCAGTCAAAAATATTGTTATAATGTGTTTGTTGAGCAGTCAAAAATATTTGTTATAATGTGTTTGATGAGCGATCAAAAATATTGTTATAATGTGTTTGTTGAGCGGTCAAAAATATTTGTTATAATGTGTTTGATGAGCGATCAAAAATATTGTTATAATGTGTTTGTTGAGCGGTCAAAAATATTTGTTATAATGTGTTTGTTGAGAGGTCAAAAATAACACTAAATAAACACAAAACAAAACAGACCTGAGTCAATAAAAAGTGTAAAATCATCGAAATAGAGTATATTTGTGCCTTTTTACCGTCCACAGCTCATTGCAAGCAACCACAAAGGTCAAGGTACTTCCAAACTACTGAACTTCAAAAATGTTCAATTTTCTTTAATTTCATCTTTAGTCACTTCTAACGGTACAAGTGGCATTGAATAAATAAGTTGTTCGTGATAATCGAATGTTCTTGTTACGTTACTAAGGCCGGGGGGGGGGGGAGTAATTAAGTTTTGTTACAATAAAGGAGGAGCGTTAAAAAAGTGTTTTGTGGCGTTACGCTAATATCCAAATGTTAAGCTCTTGAAGTCAACTCTAAGCTCTAATGACGAGAGATGCTAATGTTTGTTTATACGAAGTAAAGAGAGGATCACAACGAACTGGAGAAAGGACTAACATTTACACAAAAAACGACCAACGTAAAACAGTTGAGTATTGAAGAAATCCAACGTCAAGATGACCTGCTCTCTTCTCGTGCCTGGCCGGGTCATAAGCTGACCGGGAAATGAAGGACGAGTAGTGGACGCCATAAAACTCCAAGAACACAGTGGGCCCGACAGATTGAATAGTTCCTCAAACCACTCTAGACCTCAATGTCTAAGCAGCACTTTGTCATTTCAAACATCACAAGTCAGGTCACGTGACACTGGGATTGGGTCTATGCTAAGATAAGTTACTACGAGCCATGTTGCCTTCAAAATTGGACAACTGTAAAGATTGACGCTTTAAGCGGAGTTTCTGTGTGTGTGTGTATATATTATAACTTAAGAGAGACGACGCAACGAATACAATTGTTTATTCACACGGGGTCATCGCAAGCAAATTATAACAATGTCTGTCTGCCTTGAGAACAGCCTCTTTTTAAGTTCTAGATATCATAATGTGGATGTTTTCACACCTAGAGGAGGTGAAAGCCATAAGACTAGAAGAAAGTCATATGACTCAAGTCAATGGTACAGGTTAGAATATTGCTTTCAATCGAAAGTATAGATAAAGTTAAAGTAGAGATGTGCTCCTAATCCGACAAATGACTTTCCACACTATTGGAGTGGGTGCCCTGAACATCAAAATGCGGTGGTTATAGATTGATAACTCCAGCTTTTTTGATCGGCATGCATATTTTGTTTAGAACACACACACACAAAAATAGGGTGACGTTATTGCCAAGTTTAGAAATTGTACGCTTTCAAAACATTCATTTTTAGCGGCCCCCGAAAGGGGAAAAGACGCTATTAGTTTTGTGCGAAATGTCGGTTCGTCTGTCCGTCGGTCCCGTTTAGATCTCGTAAACTAGGAAAGATATTGAAAATCCGACATCACAATATTTTAGACCATTCAAAGTTCTGATGCAACGGCTACTTTTTTTTTCTGAAAGCGAAAAATCTAATTTTTAAAATCAGTTATACAAGCAGTTTTTTAAAGAGAAAAAGCTAATTAGTATGCATCATATTTTAGACCTAATTTAAAACGAATAGTGATCTTGTAAACTTCATTTTCCTTATATGTTTTATATTGCGGGAATTTTTTTTTTTTTTTTTTTTTTTTTTTTTTGAGAATTCGAATAAAAAAAATAAATAAAAAAAAAGAATAAGAGATTGAGCTTTTTCAAAACAATTCGATCAATTATAAGACATCAGTTAGGCCAGGGGAGGCGCGGTGGCTGACCGGTAACGCGCTTGGCTTCCGAACCATACAAACTGTCTTTTGTAACCTTTTGTTTTTTTATAAAGGTTACATACTGAACATTACACTTATACTGTACAACTCTAGAAAGTAGCCAACTGTAAATCATTGACCCCGATCAAATTGTTTATGCTATTTGCTTTTGCTCTTGTTATTTTAGTGACGACTTCATTTCAAATGAGTACATTGGCTTTTCCTCGGCCAACTAATGATCCTATCTATATGATGAAAATGTACAGAACAGCAGCCCTACTAGTTCGTAATGTTTTGTTTTGTTTTTTTTCTGTTCACGGATTAGGAGGTTGTTGCAAACGTCACAGTTATTTTTTTAACTTGTCGATGTGACATTTGTTGGCATTGCAAATAGTTTGGTTTAGTGGTACTTTCCACCTTCATTAGAATCTAGATCTTACTTCAATGAGTTGTATTTCACATTGATGAGCAAATAATGTGTTCAATGAAAGAGAAGGTCCTTTATAACTGCCCAGTGTAAAGGAAAACCTCCATTAGTTACAAATGAAAGAGAATTAATTCCAGTCCAAAAAAATAATAACAAGGTTACAAAAGACAGTTTGTGTGGAAACACAAACTCAAAATCGGCCCCCGAAGTGGTCCACCCAGGCAGGCTTCAATATTTTCAGAAATAACATCCGAATGAAAAGATATCAAAGACAAATGAGAGATAAGAATGGAGAAAGAAGGTTAACAGATCTTGTGTAGTGCCTCAACGGTCCCGCAGATCAAAGGATAGGTGAAAGTGAATGTAAAGTTAGATGTGAACCTGGCCTAACTAGTTCCCCTTTCAGACCTTGTGGTCTATAGGGCAGATGATGTAAAGTTCATCTGTTTTTATGGCCTACGGTTAACGAGGGTGTCATGTAGCCAGCACAACGACCAACCGCCTTTACTTTTCCTCAACTAATGTCAGGTACCCATTAGAGCTGAGTGGACTTAAAGGCGCCCAAGGATTCTAAAGTTGAAAATCCCAGTCTTCACCAGGATTCGAACCCAGGACCCCCGGTTCGGAAGCCAAGCGCTTTCCCGCTCAGCAACCGCACCTCCCCTGGCCTAACTGATGTTTTATAATTGATCTAGTTGTTTTGAGAAAGCTCAATCTCTTATTTGAATCCTCAGAAAAAAAAAAAAAAATCCGCAATGAAAAGAAATCTTTAGGAAAATGTTTATAAGATTACTATTCGTTTTAAATTAGGTCTAACTTATAATGCATACTAATTAGCTTTTTCTCTTTAAAAAACTGCTTGCATAACTGATTTTAAAAATTAGATTTTTCGATTTCAGAAAAAAAAAAGTAGCCGTTGCATCACAACTTTGAATGGTCTAAAATATTGTGATGTTGGATTTTCAATATCTTTTCTAGTTTAGGAGATCTAAACGGGACGGACGGAAATTTCGCATAAAACGTAGTAATTATATATTTTAAAAGCTAATTGTTTGATTGATGTGCATAAATTGTTAGGAAAAAAAGTTACCGTACTGTGACGTTTTTACTATATTTAGAAATTTTACAATGGCGTTATTTATTTGTTAGCTTGTTAAAGAAGGGAGAGACTTGTGTTTCGATATGAAACAACAGAGAAAGCTAACGGAGAGAAGGCAGAGACACGTGTAGAGCGAGATTAAAAGATGGAACAAATGTACTGATGTATAATAAAGTCAGTTGGCAGCAGCAATGTACCGATGTTTAATGAATTACAATCGGCAGCAGCAATGTACGGATGCATAATAAAGTACAGTTGACAGCACAGCAGCAGACTGATCAATCAAAGAGGACAAGTATTGGTGCTAATGATGGGCGATTCCAGAATTTTTAGAATCAATTGATTCCGAATCATTGAACTTGAACATTGATAGGAAAATCGGCCATTTTTTTCTTTTGGCTGACTTTGTTTTTCTGTCCAACTAAACTGTATAAATAAGCAAATAGTTTGTCTGTAGGCCTTGCCTTGCTTTGTAACAAGCACGTTTTTAGACTATAAAACATATAAAGGTTTAGAGAAAAAAAAGTTTATTTTAGTTTGAATGAACAGAAAAGCAAAAGCTATCTTTCCAAAATGATGGTGAAAATATTATTTGTGAGTAAATTTCCTGCAAGTTGTGAGTAAATTTCAAGAAAATAAAACCTAAGTTACGGCGTGTTGATGACTCAACTTTTAAAAACAAATGTATCAAATTAGACACATGACCATTTCTTGTGCAGCATCGTACCGTTCTTCACCTTTGAGGGATAAGGTGTTTTATTATTGTTCAACACTTGGTGCAAACGTTTCATTAGAAAGTGTCAAAATAAAATAAATTGTTATTAAGTTGTTTTCTTTTGTTTGTGGTTGAATGTTTTTGGTTGTTTGTTTGTGGTTGAATGTTTTTTGGTTGTTTGTTTGTGGTTGAATGTTTTTGGTTGTTTGTGGTTGAACGTTTTTGGTTGTTTGTTTGTGGTTGAATGTTTTTGGTTGTTTGTTTGTGGTTGAATGTTTTTGGTTGTTTGTTTGTGGTTGATATTTTTGGTTGTTTGTTTGTGGTTGAATGTTTTTGGTTGTTTGTTTGTGGTTGAATGTTTTTTGGTTGTTTGTTTGTGGTTGAATGTTTTTGGTTGTTTGTGGTTGAACGTTTTTGGTTGTTTGTTTGTGGTTGAATGTTTTTGGTTGTTTGTTTGTGGTTGAATGTTTTTGGTTGTTTGTTTGTGGTTGAATATTTTTGGTTGTTTGTTTGTGGTTGAATGTTTTTGGTTGTTTGTTTGTGTTTGAATGTTTTTGGTTGTTGGTTTGTTTTTTTATTTTGGTTGGGTTTTTTTAGCTTTTAGACAACAAGTTATTGGGTAACTGAAGTGTACAATATCAGGTTATCAAAGTGTACAAGATCAGGTTATCAAAGTGTACACGATCAGGTTATCAAAGTGTACAAGATCAGGTTATCAAAGTGTACAAGATCAGATTATCAAAGTGTACAAGATCAGGTTATCAAAGTGTACAAGATCAGGTTATCAAAGTGTACAAGATCAGGCTATCAAAGTGTACAAGATCAGGCTATCAAAGTGTACAAGATCAGGCTATCAAAGTGTACAAGATCAGGCTATCAAAGTGTACAAGATCAGGTTATCAAAGTGTACAAGATCAGGTTATCAAAGTGTACAAGATCAGGCTATCAAAGTGTACAAGATCAGGTTATCAAAGTGTACAAGATCAGGTTATCAAAGTGTACAAGATCAGGCTATCAAAGTGTACAAGATCAGGTTATCAAAGTGTACATGATCAGGTTATCAAAGTGTACATGATCAGGTTATCAAAGTGTACAAAATCTGGTTCTTAATCAATGTGTACAAGACTGGGTCTTCCCTCATTATGTACAGAATCTGGTGACTTGTCTCTCTCCCAAATGCTCGGTTCCTACTTCCAACTTTCTTGATACACCTCTTCTGTTTTGACCAACTGGATGAAACTGGTGACGTCATACAGGACATTTCACGGAGAATGTTAGTACAATCCTCCCCTCCCCCCAAAAAAAAATTTTTCAAAGGATGAGGTCAAGGTGTTTGAATTGAAAACTCTGATCTAACATGATTGCACTGGAAAAGTTTGAATGGAGAAACTCCGTTCAACAAGGAACTATACGATGTAGTTTGATTCGTTTCATTTTGTCGTTTCTAAGTTCAGTTTTTTTGGTACGTCAAGTTTTTTACCCCAGATTTTATAAGCCATTTTTAATTCGCTTTTTATTTTGAAACAAGATGTGTTTGTCATGTCCGTGTGTGTATATTTCATTCACCTATGTGTTCATTTATAATGACTGAATCTAGCAACTACGGTACCGGTAGCAAAAATAGTCTTTTGTGCTAATGATTGTGCTTGATTGGTTTAGTTTTGTTAGAGCACAAATCTCATGAAATAAAATGCTTGACGTTCTCTACAACATAACAACGGAGTAAGGATACCACTGGACGAAAGTTCATTTGTCTTCGGCACATAAAACACAAAGCTAATCGTCACCCGCCCCGAGGCTTCAGTAACGCTCTGAGATTAGTTCGACTTTAAATTGAGCCCGATGAAGACGCAGCAAGATGCCATCATTTCTCTCGGTTTGGCCTAGCATACGGAACGAAGGGAGACAACAAGAACAATACTTGGTTACCCGGAGTCGGGTTCTATTACCCTGGTGACGGAATGAGTACAGGGCCCTCGAGGGGAGAAACACTTACGTAGAAGACAATCAAGTAATACGATTCAATAAGGGCAGAGAAGCGGGGTGGTGAGGGATGTGATAAAGGGGAGACTGGACATAGGTATCAGAAACGTGCCGAGTAGACTTTTGATGTCAGCGATGGCGGAGACACATTGCAGCAGATGCACTGACAGTCAGTTTGAAAAGTGCCAAAAACAAATGTTCCGCCAGAGGTGGTTCTTGAGGAGGGGGGACGTAGTGGAATGCCGATCTGGATTTGGGTAAATCTAATTAAGGTCTAAATGGTTAAATTTTCAGACAATCCTTTCATAATAAAACATTCTTACGTCCTGGCCCGAAACTCCCGCAGGAAAAGGGGGGGGGGGGGAAGCGGACTAAGCACGAGCTCAGGACCATCATGACGACAGATCGGTACCGCACACGGCTCTAGGCAGCCATCCTTTGACCCAAGGCGGAAACACGAGCTTGTGGGGAGGGTTGTGAGGGCCTGGATTTGCCTTGGCTCGAAATTTGTGGCCTTGACTTTTCTACTCTTCCTTCCTTTGGTGTTTTTGTATTCTGAACCTGCTGCCGCGAGATGTTGTCAACATTGAACGAGTTGTGTCAGAAGGACAAACCATTGGGGCGGTCACTGGGTGATATCTAGGAAGATAAGTCAAGCCATTTCTATCCATTTGTGACTTCATCAGGGCACGTAGCACGCGCCTATGACCGGACAACTCCGTTTAGCAACAATACTGGACACACGTAAACTGACCACACCACCATCGAGATAAAAAAAAAAGTGGTGTTAGTGTTTATCAGTCCTGCAACTAGCCAACCAGAGGTCAAAGTTAACACAGACTCCTCCTATTCTCCAGTATCGTAAGGATTTCACCAAAATGTGTCATATTTAATTTTCTATTTGATTACATTGTTTTAACAAGTTTGAACTCCAGCTGCCACGCTTAGTTGACGGTAAGTAAAGCATCCATGTTGTAGTTAGGAGCTGAATGGAACATTCCCCCAGAGGTCAGCCAAGTGGATAAACTAATCCATAAAGAGGTGAACTAAAATTAAAATGTAGTCAACATATTTACAATTTTCTTAATGACATTTTGTTTTCGTCTAGTTAAGTGAAACTCTGTCTATGTAAATAAGCATCAATCAATGTTGAACATAACTACTTCTGTCTAGAAAGAGATTCCCAAAGTGGTCTGTATAGATAACGAGGGTTCTACGACTCCCAAAGTGGTCTGTATAGATAACGAGGGTTCTACGACGACTCCCCTCAAGGGGTTAACGAGGGTGAACAAAAAAAATAATCGGGGTCTTTTTCTCCCATATCCATTCTCTTTGGACTACCGTATTATTTATTGTCATATTCAAGACATAATTCAATTCTTTTTAATTAACCAATTTGTCAATTAATTATCATTAATTACTATCTTTGATACCAACAAGGGAACTGAATTCTTCATTATTCACTGATAAGACTAAATAAGTAGGTTTCATCCCACATTCATTCTAGGGTCAAGTTAAAACTTTTAACATTTATTTATTGTACCTAACAAAAAAACGAGTCACTTATATAAAAATTAACCAATTAATCTGAAAACTAGATCAAAGTATAAGTTCCAATCAGTGTGACCAAGACTGAAAACTAGGTAACTAGATGTTGTAATTATGCTCAAATAATAATTATAATTTAATAATATAATTTGATTTGTTTGATATCGAATAAGGGAAATAACGTCTACATTATTGAAGGATATAGTTGTAAGTGTGGAGTTCTTTCATTTAGGTAAGTTTTTTTTAAAGGGATGTTTTTCGTTCTCCGACGGATGTATATAAGACTTCTACTCTAACCAAATAAAGGATTTTCGCTATTTCACCCAATCTCAAAGCCAAAGAGGAGTCGAAGCAAGAAAACAACAAATTGGGCGTGCGTCCAGAGTGCAATGAATTGGAGTAAGGATAATGTCGTGTCATTGTGCAATTTATGATGTCCCTTGTGGTGTCTTAACGGATGGGCTTGTGAATTTTTTTCATGCATAACTGTCTAGGGACTACGAACAAAAGATCTAGATGTCTGTGTAAGTGTCCTGATCATTAGAGAGTCCTGCATATTAAAAGTTTCGCGCATGTTTTTTTAGCGGCCCCCGAAAGGGGAAAAGACGCTAATAGTTTTGTGTGGCCTGTCTGTCCGTCCGCCCCGTTTAGATCTGAGAAACTAGAAGAGAAAATGAAAATCGGACATCATGATATTTTAGATCATTCAAAGTTCTGATGTGAACAGCTACTTTTTTCTTTTCCGAAAGTAAACCATCTCATTTTTAAAATCATATATGCAAGCAGATTTTTCAAAAAATTCATTCATTGGTCTCCTTCAGTCGTAGCTGGCCGTTTTTCATATTGTGCGTTTTTCTTCCTGGGCTGAGACCCATGTACTTTCACTGTCCATAGCTTTCTTGGTCACTGTCTCTCTCCATCTGTTGCGGTCTAGAGCTATGTCTTCCCAATTGTCAGTATTGATGTTCACTGATTTTTTTCAAAAACTTACACTACTTTTAAATGAAAAACTTCACATTTTTTAAAAGATCATGGACTTCTTCATTGATAAATCAAGCTTCATTCAGAGATTCGCTCATTGGTAAAAAAAAAAATTGCATCTAAGGTCACAATAGTAAAAAAGTCAATGGATCATTATAAAATATAGTTTCCATCTTCAATGTAAAAAAAAAAAAAAGCAAATTACGCACGCAAATCGCTATTAGCGTTGCCAAAAGGGGTTTTGAGCTTAAAGCCCCCTTCAGAAGGGTTTGATGCTAAAAAATACCTCTTCATATAAAAAAAAGCAAATTACACACTAAAATTATTTGAGCGTAACCAAGTCAATTGGGGGATTTTGAGTTTAAACTCCTCTCCTCTAGATGGTTTTGAGTTTAAAATTCCCCTACCGAGCGTTTTGAGGTGGAAAACTTTTATCTTCAATATTATTCTAAAGCAAACTACAGTTACCAAATTCCATGATCGTAGCTAAATTGGGTTTTTAAATTAAAAAAAATAATTCAAAGTCCTGAGATTTTTTAGTTTAAAACCCCAACAGATGATTTTGACGATAAAACTTCCCTTTTCGGTATAAAATCTAAAGCAAACTACAGTCACCTAATTCCAAGAGCGTATTCAAGAGGGGTTACACATTTCTACCAGTGGTGGGGCTCCATTAATAAAGTGCAGTGAATAGTCATCTGACGAAATTGAAAAACACCAAATGTGGCTCAACAAAGATGGCTAAGACAGATTTTAGGAGTCAGTTATAGAGATCGGGTCTAAATCAAGGAAATCCTGTGCCGAACTGGGAGTCGACCCCTTAGTAACATTGTGACAATGCGTCGCATGTGGTTTGCGGGACATGTTCTCCGACAAAATGAATTGCTCATAATAAGAGTTGGGATGGTATCCTAGTACAACTTGGCGCCACATATTCATGGAGGTCCTCAGAGCAGGTGGGAAGAGGCTTCAGACATTACCAGTGACGGATTTTTGTGGAAACAGCTTGACAGCTAAGTCAGTAAGAATAGTAAACTAGGTTTTTGAAATAAATAGCAGAAAATGCACTGTAGATACCTCAGAATATGCATTTTGTTGGCATTCAATACCAGAAATAGTGCTCTTGGCGGCGGGGTTCTGCCCCGCGTTGGGGGGAGCTACTAGCGCATCCCCAGACTCCTTGCTGGCAATGGCGGGGAGTCAACAATTTTCCCACTAACTACAAGAAGAACCTATTCTAGGGCACAATAAACGTGTTCCGAAAGAATGAAGGGTCAGAATAAAGATTATAAACACACACACACAGACATACATACACATTTTTTTTTTCGCGGGGGGGGGGGAAATCCACCCTAACCCCACCCACACCGAAAAAAATCCTGGCTACGCCCATGCTAGATATAGTAGATTCTATTCTATATCAAGATTCTATATCAAGATTCTATATCGAGTTCTAGATCTAGACATAGATCTTGATATAGACAAATATGACTCTAGATCTAGACTTAGATCTATTTCTAAATCTAGACTTAACCTAGATTTAGATCTAAAAATAGGTCTAGATCTAGCTATATCTACGTCTAGTTTGTATGACAAATGACAATGGAGATATTAACTTTTAATTGCGAGGGGAAAGTCTTAAGTCATTTGTACACAAGTGTAGCCATAGACTTAAAAATACATGAAGTCTATGATTGTAGCTTAAAGTAGGTCAAGAATTATTTTGCATCCAAACTTGTTAGAAGAATAAATCTTTTTTAGTTGCTCTTTAATACATGTAACATGTTATTAGATTTGAATGTATGGATAAGGTTAATAATTATTATTTTTAAAAATACAAGTGTACGCTAAATGAATATATGGGAGATGCTGTGGCTGAGGGGTAAAGCACTTGAAACCGGAAGACCGTGTTCCAATTCTGGTGAAGACTCTAGGTGGACCACTTCGGGGGCCGATTTTGAGTTTGTGTTTCCACACAAACTGTCTTTGTAACCTTGTTTTCTTTTCTAGTCAACAATCATCATTGTGAGTGAATGTGTTTGAGAAAGACAGAGACAGTGATGAGGCACAGGGAGACAGTGATGAGGCACAGAGAGACAGAGCCTTACCCACACTTCATAAAGTTCTGGCTTGCATACAGGTATTTTAAAAAGAAAGGGAGAGACAGTGGGGCATACAGATGAGAAGTTTTGTTTAGGAAAAAAAAAAGGAAAGTAGGGTTTTATCAAAAGTATTTATATCAATATCCTCCTAGCCAAGGCTACAATGTTGTATTACTTATATAGCTTATTTATATATCTTTTATCAACTCACTCTGTCCTCGTGTCTGTCTGCTAAAAAAGTTTGTGCACGTTATTTCTCCCACACCCAATATCGGATCAAGTTGAAATTGTGCACAGTTATTTTTTTCACCAGACAAAACAAGAATTAATTTTAAACAATGTTACAAAGACAGTTTGTGTGGAAAAACAAACTCAAAATCATCCCTTAGGGTTCCGCTCAGACAAGTAAAAAGGCAGGTTTCAATATTTTCAGAAAAAAAATATCAGAAACTATGAACTACAAACTATCACCAACTACAACACTATCTCTGTCAATACAAAAAGAAGGGCCGTGCTCTTGACGAAAGTGTTGCCGATACTACTGTACCGTTAGGATTTTTTTTTAAAGGTTTTTGTAATAAGGTATTATATGATTAAAAAAGATGAGATGCTGAAAATGATCTTTCAATTTCATCTGTTCCCTATCTCATTTTGTCTTTCTTTCTTTCTGGCCTGCAGCCATTTCTAAAAATTATTTCCTGCTTCATACAACGCTGTATTGTCAGACATCGTTGGTGAGGGTTGGGGCTTGCTCATAGAAACTTACTGGAAACAGGCAGCGAAGTGGAAAGAGGTGGTGAGGGTCATAGTAGTGCTACACACATTGTTTCAGATCTACCCAATTGAGATCTAGATATGAACTTTCCTAAACCTCATTTCAAGCTTCTGTTCACTTCCGATAAAGAAACCAGAAAAAGTTGTCATTTGAGATTGGAATAGGGAGGAAATGAAGTGGCAGAATTGAAATAGTGAAAAACTGTTGGAGAAACTAGAAGTAGAAGGGGGGGGGGGGATGCTTTGAACTTACAAGTGAACCACTTTATGGACAACCTACAAGTGAAACACTTTATGGATACCCTACAAGTGAACCACTTTATGGACACCCTACAAGTGAACCACTTTATGGACACCCTACAAGTGAAACACTTTATAGACACCCTACAAGTGAACCACTTTATGGACACCCTACAAGTGAAACACTGTATGAGCACCCTACAAGTGAACCACTTTATGGACACCCTACAAGTGAAACACTGTATGAGCACCCTACAAGTGAAACACTGTATGAGCACCCTACAAGTGAAACACTTTATGGACACCCTACAAGTGAATGTTTCTATCTAGTGTTCAATCGATATGACTTACAGCGTTCGTTCGGTTTTAGGGAATTCATTCTATAATTGTCATAGAATCTAATTTGAATAGTCCCCGAATAGTCCCCGAACAAATTTACAATCAATTAGTTAAGTCAGCTAACTTAATTTAGATCTAAATACTTATGGACTTTCAAAAATATATGTTCACTTTCGGTGATTGGAGTTCAGCTGAACGGATCTTATTCTACAGAGGTCAGACTCAAATTAAGTCAATGAAGTGAGTAACCTAATGGAAATATCAAGACAAACTATCAATTCTATTCTTATATGATTTATTTCCAAACCAAATTCGGATGAAAATGTATGTCTGTATTTTTTAACATCATACGTGGTTTTTTATTCTAACAAAAATTCTGACAAAAAGACCAAGACGGACTCGAGTCTGAATGAGATATTTTAAATTGATAGAAATATAACTTCACACATTCAGAGTATTTAGTGGAACACTTCCCTTATTTTTTAGAGAGATTAATTCACGTGGTGGCCTACTAGTTAATTATTCCAGTAGTTTGTGGAACACCTAGTCAGGCCACGCGGAACACTATAGTCCCGTGAAGCACCTAGTCAGGCCTCATGGAACACTAGGATCCCGTGGAACATCTAGTCAGGTCTGGCGGAACAATGGGGTCCCGTGAAGCACCTAGTCAGGCCTCATGGAACACTAGGATCCCGTGGAACATCTAGTCAGGCCTGGCGGAACAATGGGGTCCCGCGGAACACAGTTTGGGAAACACTGATCTAGACATACGCTAAGCCAATGATGGGGGGGGGGGGGGCGATAAGCTATGAACCCCCCCCCCCCCACACACACACACACACACGGTGGCACAGACTAAATACAAGAAATCAAGGAATTAAATAAGCTGTTTAAACACACTTCGATGTAACAGATTTTATTTTTAAAACTTATACAAGGTATACAATGTTGAAACAGGTGATCTTGACACACGCACAAACGTAAACACTCACACTGAAGAGATTTCAATTTGAAGGGTAAAGACAAAAAACTGTATTTATTTTATTGTTTATCTCAGATTACTTCTTGACAATGTTAAAGTGTGGTGTCAGAAATCACAAGTATTCTAGGGAACAGAATGTCACCGTCAGCTTACTATTAAAACTAAGATCTGACTTCATTGTTCAAGTTCATTTTTTTTATTAGGATTCTATTTAAAAAAATGACTGAGCTTGCATGAGTAGCTAGTTAGTATACATTGTCATAGAAATGTATCAGTTTTGTTCTCTAAACTTCATCGGCTTTATTTCTGTATCTGGAATACAAGCTCATGATATAGTGCCCACAGTGTATACTATATAGTGCCCAAATGCAGAAAAAAAATATCAGAAACTATGAACTACAAACTATCACCAACTACAACACTATCTCTGTCAATACAAAAAGAAGGGCCGTGCTCTTGACGAAAGTGTTGCCGATACTACTGTACCGTTAGGATTTTTTTTTTAAAGGTTTTTGTAATAAGGTATTATAGGATTAAAAAAGATGAGATGCTGAAAATGATCTTTCAATTTCATCTGTTCCCTATCTCATTTTGTCTTTCTTTCTTTCTGGCCTGCAGCCATTTCTAAAAATTATTTCCTGCTTCATACAACGCTGTATTGTCAGACATCGTTGGTGAGGGTTGGGGCTTGCTCATAGAAACTTACTGGAAACAGGCAGCGAAGTGGAAAGAGGTGGTGAGGGTCATAGTAGTGCTACACACATTGTTTCAGATCTACCCAATTGAGATCTAGATATGAACTTTCCTAAACCTCATTTCAAGCTTCTGTTCACTTCCGATAAAGAAACCAGAAAAAGTTGTCATTTGAGATTGGAATAGGGAGGAAATGAAGTGGCAGAATTGAAATAGTGAAAAACTGTTGGAGAAACTAGAAGTAGAAGGGGGGGGGGGGATGCTTTGAACTTACAAGTGAACCACTTTATGGACAACCTACAAGTGAAACACTTTATGGATACCCTACAAGTGAACCACTTTATGGACACCCTACAAGTGAACCACTTTATGGACACCCTACAAGTGAACCACTTTATGGACAACCTACAAGTGAAACACTTTATGGATACCCTACAAGTGAACCACTTTATGGACACCCTACAAGTGAACCACTTTATGGACACCCTACAAGTGAAACACTTTATAGACACCCTACAAGTGAACCACTTTATGGACACCCTACAAGTGAAACACTGTATGAGCACCCTACAAGTGAACCACTTTATGGACACCCTACAAGTGAAACACTGTATGAGCACCCTACAAGTGAAACACTGTATGAGCACCCTACAAGTGAAACACTTTATGGACACCCTACAAGTGAATGTTTCTATCTAGTGTTCAATCGATATGACTTACAGCGTTCGTTCGGTTTTAGGGAATTCATTCTATAATTGTCATAGAATCTAATTTGAATAGTCCCCGAATAGTCCCCGAACAAATTTACAATCAATTAGTTAAGTCAGCTAACTTAATTTAGATCTAAATACTTATGGACTTTCAAAAATATATGTTCACTTTCGGTGATTGGAGTTCAGCTGAACGGATCTTATTCTACAGAGGTCAGACTCAACTTAAGTCAATGAAGTGAGTAACCTAATGGAAATATCAAGACAAACTATCAATTCTATTCTTATATGATTTATTTCCAAACCAAATTCGGATGAAAATGTATGTCTGTATTTTTTAACATCATACGTGGTTTTTTATTCTAACAAAAATTCTGACAAAAAGACCAAGACGGACTCGAGTCTGAATGAGATATTTTAAATTGATAGAAATATAACTTCACACATTCAGAGTATTTAGTGGAACACTTCCCTTATTTTTTAGAGAGATTAATTCACGTGGTGGCCTACTAGTTAATTATTCCAGTAGTTTGTGGAACACCTAGTCAGGCCACGCGGAACACTATAGTCCCGTGAAGCACCTAGTCAGGCCTCATGGAACACTAGGATCCCGTGGAACATCTAGTCAGGTCTGGCGGAACAATGGGGTCCCGTGAAGCACCTAGTCAGGCCTCATGGAACACTAGGATCCCGTGGAACATCTAGTCAGGCCTGGCGGAACAATGGGGTCCCGCGGAACACAGTTTGGGAAACACTGATCTAGACATCAGCTAAGCCAATGATGGGGGGGGGGGGGGGCGATAAGCTATGAACCCCCCCCACACACACACACACGGTGGCACAGACTAAATACAAGAAATCAAGGAATTAAATAAGCTGTTTAAACACACTTCGATGTTCTGAAATTTTATTTTTTTTAAACTTATACAAGGTATACAATGTTGAAACAGGTGATCTTGACACACGCACAAACGTAAACACTCACACTGAAGAGATTTCAATTTGAAGGGTAAAGACAAAAAACTGTATTTATTTTATTGTTTATCTCAGATTACTTCTTGACAATGTTAAAGTGTGGTGTCAGAAATCACAAGTATTCTAGGGAACAGAATGTCACCGTCAGCTTACTATTAAAACTAAGATCTGACTTCATTGTTCAAGTTCATTTTTTTTATTAGGATTCTATTTAAAAAAATGACTGAGCTTGCATGAGTAGCTAGTTAGTATACATTGTCATAGAAATGTATCAGTTTTGTTCTATAAACTTCATCGGCTTTATTTCTGTATCTGGAATACAAGCTCATGATATAGTGCCCACAGTGTATACTATATAGTGCCCAAATGCAGAAAAAAAATATCAGAAACTATGAACTACAAACTATCACCAACTACAACACTATCTCTGTCAATACAAAAAGAAGGGCCGTGCTCTTGACGAAAGTGTTGCCGATACTACTGTACCGTTAGGATTTTTTTTTTAAAGGTTTTTGTAATAAGGTATTATAGGATTAAAAAAGATGAGATGCTGAAAATGATCTTTCAATTTCATCTGTTCCCTATCTCATTTTGTCTTTCTTTCTTTCTGGCCTGCAGCCATTTCTAAAAATTATTTCCTGCTTCATACAACGCTGTATTGTCAGACATCGTTGGTGAGGGTTGGGGCTTGCTCATAGAAACTTACTGGAAACAGGCAGCGAAGTGGAAAGAGGTGGTGAGGGTCATAGTAGTGCTACACACATTGTTTCAGATCTACCCAATTGAGATCTAGATATGAACTTTCCTAAACCTCATTTCAAGCTTCTGTTCACTTCCGATAAAGAAACCAGAAAAAGTTGTCATTTGAGATTGGAATAGGGAGGAAATGAAGTGGCAGAATTGAAATAGTGAAAAACTGTTGGAGAAACTAGAAGTAGAAGGGGGGGGGGATGCTTTGAACTTACAAGTGAACCACTTTATGGACAACCTACAAGTGAAACACTTTATGGATACCCTACAAGTGAACCACTTTATGGACACCCTACAAGTGAACCACTTTATGGACACCCTACAAGTGAACCACTTTATGGACAACCTACAAGTGAAACACTTTATGGATACCCTACAAGTGAACCACTTTATGGACACCCTACAAGTGAACCACTTTATGGACACCCTACAAGTGAAACACTTTATAGACACCCTACAAGTGAACCACTTTATGGACACCCTACAAGTGAAACACTGTATGAGCACCCTACAAGTGAACCACTTTATGGACACCCTACAAGTGAAACACTGTATGAGCACCCTACAAGTGAAACACTGTATGAGCACCCTACAAGTGAAACACTTTATGGACACCCTACAAGTGAATGTTTCTATCTAGTGTTCAATCGATATGACTTACAGCGTTCGTTCGGTTTTAGGGAATTCATTCTATAATTGTCATAGAATCTAATTTGAATAGTCCCCGAATAGTCCCCGAACAAATTTACAATCAATTAGTTAAGTCAGCTAACTTAATTTAGATCTAAATACTTATGGACTTTCAAAAATATATGTTCACTTTCGGTGATTGGAGTTCAGCTGAACGGATCTTATTCTACAGAGGTCAGACTCAACTTAAGTCAATGAAGTGAGTAACCTAATGGAAATATCAAGACAAACTATCAATTCTATTCTTATATGATTTATTTCCAAACCAAATTCGGATGAAAATGTATGTCTGTATTTTTTAACATCATACGTGGTTTTTTATTCTAACAAAAATTCTGACAAAAAGACCAAGACGGACTCGAGTCTGAATGAGATATTTTAAATTGATAGAAATATAACTTCACACATTCAGAGTATTTAGTGGAACACTTCCCTTATTTTTTAGAGAGATTAATTCACGTGGTGGCCTACTAGTTAATTATTCCAGTAGTTTGTGGAACACCTAGTCAGGCCACGCGGAACACTATAGTCCCGTGAAGCACCTAGTCAGGCCTCATGGAACACTAGGATCCCGTGGAACATCTAGTCAGGTCTGGCGGAACAATGGGGTCCCGTGAAGCACCTAGTCAGGCCTCATGGAACACTAGGATCCCGTGGAACATCTAGTCAGGCCTGGCGGAACAATGGGGTCCCGCGGAACACAGTTTGGGAAACACTGATCTAGACATCAGCTAAGCCAATGATGGGGGGGGGGGGGGGGGCGATAAGCTATGAACCCCCCCCACACACACACACACGGTGGCACAGACTAAATACAAGAAATCAAGGAATTAAATAAGCTGTTTAAACACACTTCGATGTTCTGAAATTTTATTTTTTTTAAACTTATACAAGGTATACAATGTTGAAACAGGTGATCTTGACACACGCACAAACGTAAACACTCACACTGAAGAGATTTCAATTTGAAGGGTAAAGACAAAAAACTGTATTTATTTTATTGTTTATCTCAGATTACTTCTTGACAATGTTAAAGTGTGGTGTCAGAAATCACAAGTATTCTAGGGAACAGAATGTCACCGTCAGCTTACTATTAAAACTAAGATCTGACTTCATTGTTCAAGTTCATTTTTTTTATTAGGATTCTATTTAAAAAAATGACTGAGCTTGCATGAGTAGCTAGTTAGTATACATTGTCATAGAAATGTATCAGTTTTGTTCTATAAACTTCATCGGCTTTATTTCTGTATCTGGAATACAAGCTCATGATATAGTGCCCACAGTGTATACTATATAGTGCCCAAATGTATACTATATAGTACCCACAGTGTATACTATATAGTGCCCACAATGTATACTATATAGTGCCCACAATGTATACTATGTAGTGCCCACAGTGTATACTATATAGTGCCCACAGTGTGTACTATATTGTGCCCACAGTGTATACTATATTGTGCCCACAGTGTATACTATATAGTGCCCACAATGTATACTATATAGTACCCAAATGTATACTATATAGTGCCCACAGTGTATACTATATAGTGCTCGCAATGTATACTATATAGTGCCCACAGTGTATACTATATAGTGCCCAAATGTATACCTTATAGTGCCTACAGTGTATACTATATAGTGCCCACTGTGTATACTATATAGTGCCCACAGTGTATACTATATAGTGCCCACAGTATACACTATATAGTACCCACAGTGTATACTATATAGTACCCACAGTGTATACTATATAGTACCCACAGTGTATACTATATAGTGCCCACAATGTATACTATATAGTGCCCACAATGTATACTATGTAGTGCCCACAGTGTATACTATATAGTGCCCAAATGTATACTATGTATTGCCCACAGTGTATACTATATAGTGCCCTAGTGTATACTATTTAGTCCCCACCGTGTATGCTATATAGTGCCCACAGTGTATACTTTATAGTGCCCACAGTGTATACTATATAGTTCCCAAATGTATACTATATAGTACCTTCAGTGTATACTATATAGTGCCCACAATGTATACTATATAGTGCCCACAGTGTATATTATATAATGCCCAAATGTATACTATGTAGTCCCCACAGTGTATACTTTATAGTGCCCTAGTGTATACTATATAGTCCCCACAGTGTATACTATATAGTTCCCAAATGTATACTATATAGTACCCTCAGTGTATACTATATAGTGCCCGCAATGTATACTATATAGTGCCTCGGTGCATATTATATAGTGCCTTAATGTATACTATATTGTGCCCACAGTGTATACTATATAGTTTCCTAATGTATACTATATAGTACCCACAATGTATACTATATAGTGCCCACAATGTATACTATGTAGTGCCCACAGTGAATACCATATAGTGCCAACAATGTATACTATATAGTGCCCACAGTGTATACTTTATAGTGCCCACAGTGTATACTATATAGTGCCCACAGTGTATACTATATAGTGCCCACAGTGTATACTATATAGTGCCCACAGTGTATACTATATAGTGCCCACAATGTATATATATATAGTGCTCACAATTTGTGCCAATAACTTGTGCTAAATATTGCACACACTTTATGCTACATAATGCTTAGCAAAAGCATCATACAGATATTGTGATAATAAAGAAACACATTTTTGAGTCCTCTCTGAATAAACAAAAATTGAAATGAGTGAAAAAAATGAGTGATAAGTTTCTTTTATGTCTACTGACATCTTTAAGTGCATAAAGAAATAATACATCCAAAAACAAAAAAAAGTATTAGTCATTGATTTGATAGAACTACTCAATTGAACTAGATATTTATTACAATGTTCCAAATGAACTCTTTTGTTCTCTCTATAAAACTGTTGGATCAGAACCACTGAACAGAATGAAGCTCAGAATTACAACTAATTGTAAGTGCATTGTCCCGGAAAGAATTGTATTCAACTAAATTCCACATTTCATCAAGGTGTGAGATTTCATCAGTGAGGGATTAGCACTATGGTAACAGTAACAGCCTCGGGTACAGCCTCAGGAACAGCCTCGGGTACTATTGGAGTTTGACAAAACATTTAGCCCTCTTTTAATAATTAGGTCATCTCTTGGTCTCTGCAGCCATTGTTTTTCATCATAGCCAGAAGTAGGGAATTGATTTTATTCTGATCAAACTACAATAATGCCTCGAGAAGCAGTGTAATCACAGAGTTTTTAAAAAAAATCAGTTTTGAGAGGTCATTTTAATGTGTACAAACAAGTGAGAGAGATGAGAGAGAATGTTGTGTCTGGGAGTTTTGGGAGTTTTTTGTTGTTGTTGTTTTTTTCTGTGTCTATAATAAGTGCTTTATGTCTAGACACCAAGGTTATCATAGAGAGCCTAGAAGTATTCTAGTCTCATTCTATTTGTTTGAGGAAGTGAATCACTAAACCACTAGCTCAATGACATTAAGCTGTTAAAGGTCAACTTATTTTTTTTTTTTTACTATGAAGTGGTCTGGACATATTGAACTATGGGTTGGTCTGGGATTATTACATTATGGGTTGGTCTGGACATATTACATTATGAGTTGGTATGGACATATTGCTATATGGATTTGTCAAGACATATTGTGCTGTAAATAGGTCTGGACATATTGCTATGTCGTCTGAAAGCTGCTTCTCAAGGAGAAGAGAATATATAGAAAAAAATTATAGATCAGGCATTGTGCTGTTAGTAGGGTTGGACAAATTGCTATATATGGATTGATCAGGACATATGATGTTGATTTGAACATAGTGCACAATGGGTTAGTCTGTATAAATTGTTTTATGAGTATGTCTGAATATATGTTCTAATGAATATTATTTTTAAGCATAGGTTAGAAATTTTTGTTACAGAACTCTTTTGGAAAAAAATGAGTCAACTGATTTCCAGCTGCTCAGTCAAGTTTCTAATCAAAAGTAGATTCTTGGGAGACAGCATTGTCTAGCAGAACACACACATGCAATAAGTTTAAGGGTAAACTGAATGGAAGTTTTCATTTAAATAAGAGTGCAAATCAGCTATTATGTTATCAATAGTGGGACTCAACCTTGAGCAAAGATTTGAGACTCACCCGGTTGTTGTAGGCAACTTCCATAGACTCTGTAGACAACTTACATAGGGCATCTATCAAGTGATGTAGGGCCACATCATCTAGGTATCTGGTAAAGGGAATAATAGTAACTGGTAAAGGGAAATATAGTTACATCTAGGTATCTTGTAAAGGGAAATATAGTTAAATCTAGGTGTCTGGTAAAGGAAAATATAGTTACATCTAGGTGTCTGGTAAAGGGAAATATAGTTACATCTAGGTGTCTGGTAAAGGGAAATATAGTTATCAGAACTAGCAATGGAGTCTGAATTGAACAAATGTGAGCTGACTTGGAATTGCACTTACTGTGAACTTTCAAACAGTCGGGACAACATGCCGGAGAGGACAGGAAGGTCAGCCATCACAGCTGTGGTAATAACGGTGTTACTGGTGTCACTAATCTGCTGGCCAGCTTTTAAACTTCCTCCACTTGAAGGCTTGAGGCCCAGAATCCAAACAAGATGCTAGAGGGAAGAGAAGCAGACAAGATTGACTTTAATGATTCAAACATAGCAACAAACTCAGTCCAAAGAAACAAATGTAAAAAACAGATTAAGATGACCAACAAAGTAAACTGACACAGAAACAGATTAAGATGACCAACAAAGTAAACTGACACAGAAACAGATTAAGATGACCAACAAAGTAAACTGACACAGAAACAGATTAAGATGACCAACAAAGTAAACTGACACAGAAACAGATTAAGATGACCAACAAAGTAAACTGACACACAGAAATAGATTCATGTCAACATTCAAAAGCTGCTTCTCAAGGAGAAGAGAATGGATAGAAACAAAATTATTCTGGAAAAAAAAAAAAAAAAAAAAAAGGACATTTCCTACATTATCAAGGGATTACATTTTACATATTGTTTATGGTAATAGCAGTTATCATGGCGCTTATAGGTCTTACTTCAACTCACTGGCTAATAGGTTTTAACTTTAGCATTTCATTAAAACAAATATTTTTTTTTAAAGTTCACCCTGTTTCATTATGTTTTATCTAATGCATTTAGTTTCTTTCATTATAAATCATCTCATTCATTCCAGACTTGTTCATTAAACCATGGGAAGTAATTTATTTTAATGAGTCTTTCAAAACTAAAAGATCTAATAAAGAGGGACAACACTGTAGAAAAAAAAATGGACAAAACAAAGAGACAAATCACAAGAAAAGTCTATAAACTGGACAATACAAAGAGACAAATCACAAGAAAAGTCAATAAACAGAACAAAATAAAGAGACAAATCACAAGAATAGTCTATAAACTGGACAAAACAAAGAGACAAATCACAAGAAAAGTCTATAAACTGGACAAAACAAAGAGACAAATCACAAGAAAAATCTATAAACTGGACAAAACAAAGAGACAAATCACAAGAAAAGTCAATAAACAGAACAAAATAAAGAGACAAATCACAAGAATAGTCTATAAACTGGACAAAACAAAGAGACAAATCACAAGAAAAGTCTATAAACTGGACAAAACAAAGAGACAAATCACAAGAAAAGTCAATAAACAGAACAAAACAAAGAGACAAATCACTAAAAGTCAATAAACAGAACAAAATAAAGAGACAAATCACAAGAATAGTCTATAAACTGGACAAAACAAAGAGACAAATCACAAGAAAAGTCTATAAACTAAAGAAAGTGAAGGACAGGCTGTAACAACACAGGGGAGCCAACCTGCAGAGTGGTCAGCACCAGATGCCAGGCTGAGCCAAGTATATCACCATGACAGTGTGCCAGGCTCAGCAGGGCTCTCATCACTTGAATGTTCTTGGCAGTCAACTGTGGAGGAGGAGATATAGAAACTGATGGGCAAGAGAGTTAAATAATTTACGAGGAAAACTTTGGGGAAAATGGGGAAGTGGAAGTCTTGTCTCCCCTACACTGCACTTTTCAAATGTTTTGTGCAGACTAGATTCCATTATTTCATTCACTATTTTTGTAACCTGTTGTGTTTAGCATAGAATTTCAACACTTTTTTACAAAGCTTATATCAACTCACTCTGTCTGTCTGTTAAAAAGTGTGTACACATTATTTCTCCCCTCCCCTCCCCCCCCCCCAAATCTCGGATTAAGCTGAAAATTTTTGTACAATTATTTATTTTACTTGACAGCACAAGAATCAATTGAAAAAAAATTACCCAATTAGTTAAGTAACAATTGGTAATTAATTATTTTGTTTAGTATCTTGAACAAGGGAAAGAAATTGTACTTGACAGATATGGTGGTATAAGTTGGATTAGTCCCCTTGAGGATTCAAGCCCTCAGTGAACTTTTTTTATGCATTTAAAAAACAATTACGTAAACATTCACCAAGATACCCCCCTTCTTCCCTTCCCCTTTCCCAACTGGTCCAGACAAGTGATAGGATCATAGCAGGTTGAGACAAGTGATAGGATCATAGCAGGTTGAGAATGCTAAAAGCTAAAAAAACAATTAGTAAAAAAAATTTCTAATCGCACAGATTTATTATGCCTAGGTCAATCACAGCTATCATTACATGACTGATCCAAACTAACTTATACAATTACACTTAATATAAGCTTTGTTTTTTGTTTATATTTTTTATGTTTTTCTTATTTAAAAAATTCAGTTAACTCACAAGCTTAAACTTAACTCACAAGCATAAACTTAAAAAGCACTAAGTTAATTTTCATGGGGAATCAATGTATCAATCCAATATGTAGTTTTGGGTCATAATATTTCAAAATGCCTTTGCCCAATCAGTCTTTTAGGATTGCTCCAGAAAGTCATTTATGTAAGTAGCACAATCATTGCTATAGATTCTTTTGTATCTGAAGAGTGATGTATTAAAACTTTTGAGTATAGGCAAATAGCTAATGACAATGAGAATTAATTGGAGGATAAGTATAACGATATTGCTGCTAGCATATCCAGATTTGTTAATGAGGATAGATATTTATTGAAGGATAAGGATAACAATATTGCTGCTAGCATATCCAGATTTGCTAATGAGGATAGATATTAGTTAACTTCATGTTTGCTGCCCTATGAGCAATTATGTCTTTCAAGAAAGATTTAACTTACATGTTATGTTACACTGAGAGAATGGATTTAGATTCACTCATTTGTGCATGTCAACCAAAGTTTCTAGTGACTTAATGACATGGACAGATAACCTACCATGACCTGACTCTGGTGTGACCCAGCCGGCAAGTTAGCTGTTGGAAGTGCTGTACCAACAGCAACCACCTGGCTCCTCTCAACACTGTCTCCTGCAGATTGGGATTCCATGCTGGCGGTTCTGTTTAATACTGGAAACACAACAGGCACAGGTCACAAAAGAAAAAAGCAAGTGGGAGTAATAGCTGGTCGAAGTGGGTATGAAACAGAGCGTGTGTGAAACATGTCATTGAAGCGTGTGTGGAGCATGTGATTGAAGTGTATGTGGAACATGTGATTGAAGTGTGTGTGGAGCATGTGGCAGAAGTGTATGTGGGGAGCATGTGATTGAAGTGTGTGGGGAGCATGTGGCAGAAGTGTATGTGGGGAGCATGTGATTGAAATGTGTGGGGAGCATGTGATTGAAGTGTGTGGGGAGCATGTGATTGAAGTGTGTGGGGAGCATGTGGCAGAAGTGTATGTGGGGAGCATGTGATTGAAGTGTGTGGGGAGCATGTGGCAGAAGTGTATGTGGGGAGCATGTGATTGAAGTGTATGTGGGGAGCATGTGATTGAAGTGTGTGGGGAGCATGTGATTGAAGTGTGGGGGGAGCATGTGATTGAAGTGTGGGGGGAGCATGTGGCAGAAGTGTATGTGGGGAGCATGTGATTGAAGTGTATGTGGGGAGCATGTGATTGAAGTGTGTGGGGAGCATGTGACTGAAGTGTGTAGGGAGCATGTGATTGAAGTGTGTGGGGAGCATGTGATTGAAGTGTGTGGGGAGCATGTGATTGAAGTGTGTGGGGAGCATGTGATTGAAGCGTGTGTGGAGCATGTGATTGAAGTGTATGTGGAACATGTGATTGAAGTGTGTGGAGCATGTGGCAGAAGTGAATGTGGGGAGCATGTGATTGAAGTGTGTGGGGAGCATGTGGCAGAAGTGTATGTGGGGAGCATGTGATTGAAGTGTGTGGGGAGCATGTGATTGAAGTGTGTGGGGAGCATGTGATTGAAGTGTGTGAGGAGCATGTGATTAAAGTGTGTGGGGAGCATGTGGCAAAAGTGTGTGTGGAGCATGTGATTGAAGTGTGTGAGGAGCATGTGATTGAAGTGTGTGGGGAGCATGTTATTGCAGTGTGTGAGGAGCATGTGATTGAAGTGTGTGAGGAGCATGTGATTGAAGTGTGTGGGAAGCATGTGATTGAAGTGTGTGAGGAGCATGTGGCAAAAGTGTGTGAGGAGCATGTGGCAAAAGTGTGTGGGAAGCATGTGATTAAAGTGTGTGTGGAGCATGTGGCAAAAGTGTGTGAGGAACAGATGTTGCCAAAGTGTGTGTGGAGAATGGAAAGAGGGCATAGGTGCATGAAAGAAAAAAGAGTGATAGATAGCAGAACAAGTTATACAGTCAAAATAAAAGGTCCAATCAGTCTGACCAAGACGGAAAACTAGGCGACTATATGTTGCAATTATGCTCAAATAATAAATATAATAATAATAATTTAATTTATAGAGCTCTGTTAACAAGCATGATGTAGGCTCAAGGCGCTGTGATAATATTTCAAACATAAAGACGAGAGATAAATATAAAATGACAAACTAATCTAAAAAACTTTTTGAACAGATAGGTCTTAATGTTCTTTCAGTTCACTAAGGTTCAAGGGTATTTATTTATTATGACAAAATGTGGCCACCTTGTAGTCGATTCTTGCTTTCACAGGAAGCCAATGGAGTGTGCCCAAGAGAGAAGTAGCAGAATCTTGTCTTGTTTTCCATAGGACTATTTGTGCAGCGTTTTTCTGAATTTGCTGCAGTTTGGCGATTTTGTCATCGGGTAGACCTGCTAGCCTGGCATTGCAGTAGTCAAGGCGGAAGAGTATGATTGCTACAGCTAGCTTTTTTGTTGAAATACTCAGCCAACACATTACCACATTGTGCAACCCCAACGCCATAATACCAGGTTCAAAGCTTGTTCAATAGTTGAATCCTATACTTTTAAGTGAGCTATTCTTGTATGTATATATGTATATATATTTATATACTTATATAAATTTTATTTTGGAAACTAATGATTTTCTTTAAAACTTTAAAATATGTGTACATTAAATAGAAAAACATTCTCAACTTATTGGCCACATTGTGAAAACTCTAGGTCAACCGTTATATTGGTTTGAAAATGTTTCATTACCGAAAAATTAATTTTGGCTGTAATGTTTTGTGAATGAAAAATTTCCAGATGACGTCAAAGGAAAATAATTGAAACTGTTTACATCACTATGATTACAGCAAGAAAGGGACAAAAATTGGACACCACTTTATGTATTGAAAATAGAAAAAAATCTAAGCAAAGAGCTAGTGGTAATGCTACCTATGTTTTTAAAATGAAGACCCTGAACATGCATTTACAAACCTTTCAGCTGTCCACTGTTGGCATGTGAGTTAAGAATGGTGAGTGTGTAATGAGGAGGTAAGGAGGCTTTGCATAACGCAGTGATGAAAGCATCTCTGGGCATGCTCATGGCCAGGTGCCCACACATGTTTGCGTAGGACTCCTGAGCCTTCAGTATCATTTCAGTAGCTGTCTCATCAGTGCTACAGAAGACACAAGATCAAAGATTCACATTGAGACAGTCAATAACACCAAAATAAAAACTAGAGAACTAAAAGAGAAAAGAAAAATCAAGTTTTAAACAGAATCAATAATTTAGAAAATAGCTTAGAAAATAGCTTAGATATAGCTTCTATTTCATCTTGCACAGAAAATAAAACTTTTAAAAAATTAATTTTGAAGATTTTCATCCCTTAAAGATGTTTACAATTTTGTTCATTGCTATTTAGATTACAAAAGCCATGTAAGAATGAATCTTACACTTTGAAGACATAATCTTGTTTTTTGTAAATTACTTTCTGGCAATACAAACAAAATACTTAAAGGTAAATTGTATTATTTTATTAAATCATCACAAGATAAATTCTGGCATAAAGATTGGCAGCTTTAACTAACTGATAAACTCTGGCATAAAAATTGACAGATTAAACTAACTGATGTGTGTTAATAAAAAATATCAGTAAGCTTAAAAAAATTCTCCAAGCAATGAACAGTATCAGCAATCTCCAGGATCAGTTTATTTATTTATTTTTTAAGTTTATACTCGCAGCTTTGTTAGTTTATGTTTTGCTAAATTGTAAAGAAATATATTATGCTTTTTAGTACTACTAGCATTTAGAAGAAGTAAGAGTTTATACTAATGTATAACAAAACATTAAACACCAATACAATGAAATACCATTTAAAGGCTGTTTACCCATAAAAAGCAGATTAAGAAAATTTCATGAAATTTAATAGCACCATGTTGTAGCATTGACATAACTATTGGAAAGGGGCGATGCAGAAATTAATAATGGAATTCTCAGTATTAGTAGAACTTAATAAACCAATCTTTTTGTTCAAATTCATTACTTCTTTTCATTCCTGAGGGATTTTATAAACTGCAGAGTCAAAGTGAAGAACCACTTCTGTTTTGCAATGCTTTTAACTTTCTCTAAGCTAGAGTTTCCTAAATCTTTATAGATTGATAAATGTCTCATTTTACATTTAATAAATACAAATACAAATCATACGAATTCTCTATTGATTAACTACAATAGGAGGGAAATACTGTACAGTCTTTGATTAAAAATGTTACCCAGAAAGCTTAGTAATAAGATTTTAAAATTCTGATTATTAATGTGAGTGGATTAGATTTAGAAAATGTTGGCAAATCAAAGGGTAAAAAAAAAACAAAGTATAGAAAGCATTAAGTTCTACAGAACAAAAGCCTGACAGACATACCAAAAAATGTCTTCATGACTACAAAATAAAAGTAAAATAAAGATTATTCTACTTTAGGCATTTCAAAAATGTTTATATAATTTCCTTACAGAATGTATCATCATTACTTAAAGTTAAATACAAATTTATATAGTAAAAAATTGTTATGACCAAAACAACCAAAAATTTGAGTAATTTTTTAATTATTTATATTTTGAACTTTACAAAACAAAATTACTTTTCTGGTATACATAAACACTAAAAGGGTCAATTTATATACTTTAGACTGAGCTTAGATAGAGAAGTGAGTAAGAGAGTTTATAATGTTGTTGTGTGTAACCTGTGGACAGTCAGAGTGTGTTAATGAAGAGTCTCTAGTTGCTTATTGAGTTCAGTGTTGTTTAGTGAAATGTTAAGCTTATAAGTGTATCTTTATTTTAAGCTAACAATTACTTCAATACTTTAATGTACAGTACAGACCGACTGCATAAAATAATAATAGGGCCTCCTTTGCTACTTTCTGAGTTCACTTTATCATGGTTTGCAAAAAAATGAGATTTTGCATGTTGAAATGTATTTAATGCAACTATTTAAACAATGAACTTTGATTTAAAAAAAAACAAAAAGTACCAGAATGATGTGAGGTGTGGAATTAGTTTGTTTTTTTTCTCCTTTATGCAAAAACAGTTTAGTTGTTACTTCCATCACAACGACTGAAAGCTACAAACTAACATGTTAGACATTTGTGCTCAAACTATTTTTGTTTCAGGCAGCAGGGGAGAAAGTGGTAATAAAAGTGATTTTGTTAAGTACAAAATATTCACCCGTGAACCAGCCTCCCCATAGTATCAGAAATGAACAATTTTACAAACATTAGCTTCAACTAAAACCAGTTTCTAATTGGGTCAATGAATCGGTAACAGCTCGTCGATAAAAATACTGAACTATTACCTGGCATCCAAGAGAAGTGACAATGCAGCTAACATTCCACACCATGAGGAATTGATCAGCTCCATCTTCAGAAGTTTATCCTCCTCCGCTGGACAGACATCATCAAAGAATAGACGATTGAGTTAGAGGTTTCATCTTGTTAGAACAACTAGGGTCAATTAATACTTTAGCATTTAATTGTATGCGAGGGTACAAAAAACAGTTATGTATATTTCCAGATTGAACAAAAGTTTTTGCAATTTTTAATACATTGTTGCAAATCAGTTTTAAAAAATATATCACAATCATTTTTAAACTCAAAATGTTAGAATTATTTGAAATGAAACACTTTGTATCAAATAATGTGTTGAAACCCAATATCATGAGCTGAAGATTGAAAGTGAAATATTTGTAAACATTGTATAATTAGGCCTGAATGGAAAATGTGAGTGAAATAGCATTATAATGAAATTTTATGCCAAGTTATTCTCTCAAAATGGCCTCAAAATACAGAATATGTAATTACTTTAATAATAAAATATAGAACTGATGTTGATACATATTTTGTTACATCCAGTAGGCCTACTAGTGGGTAATAGTGCACTATGCTGTTCGCATGGAAAACCAGTTACTTGTGCAGGCTAATTTTTTTTAAATTTCCTAGCCTGTCTACTCCAATATATTAATCGACATTGTTGGGGAGAGATATGTCACTGGGGGTGTTTGTGAAGGGTGCGGTCTGAAAAGATAATTATATTAAAATCTCTTGATATATACCCAAACATGCCTAAACACGTCTAGATGGTTGTTTAAGTTTAAATTTCAAAGCACATTGTTATACTACTTCCTTCTTAAAGTATAACAAAGGAAACCTGTTCAGGTGATGTTAAGTCTGTTTCTAATTTTAATTAAATATCATTTTAAAATTTGCAATAACATTTGAATAAATTTCATAAACAGTGGGATTTTATAATAGAATTGACAGTTATTTTACATTTGAGTAAAAATCAATAATAATATAGGTAATCAGCTCACTATATTTGTTCAAGAAAAAGAACTAACTAGCAATAATATTTATTGGAACATATTTAAAGAAAGTTGATGGGAAGGGATGACACTGAGCTACCGCACCAGGTACCACCGACACTGTCTGGGAGGTTTCCATTCTGTTTTTAGGTGATCAGTTGGATCTCTACTCTACTTATTCCAAAAGAGTTAGCAGGGTCTTATCAAAGGCAAAGTGTTGTCCTGTTTGCTTTTATGTGAAAAAAAAACACGAAATGATTTTTACAATTTCATTAATTGAAACGATCAAAACAAGACTATGGCTTAAATATTCCTGGTCCATTGGTGACTTCGATGGGGGCCATCTCTGAGTTTATTTGATAACACAAACTCTCTTTGTATTCTTGTTATTATTATAATTTAGAATTATGTACCTATTTTCCTTTTTTTTTAAATAAGCCAAATATTAGCCTCTTTACAGTATGTTAAAGTAATGTTTGTTTCTTTAATATCAAATCTATGTCAAACATCACACTTTTGTTTTTCAAAGTGTAAAAATGTTATATCAACACTTGAACAACTCAGATCTGAGGTGATGGTTACATTCTACAAGTATGTCTGAGTGTCTGACATGTATGCCTGACTGTCTGACATGTATGACTGAGTGTCTTTTCTTGGTGAGCTGAAAAGTGGTTGACATCACAGAGGTGCCCCACAGAAACACTGACATGTATACCTAGGTGTTTGACCTGTCTGTCTGAGTGTCTGCCTAAAGACTCACATGTTTCAGTGACATCAATTTCCTTCTTGGCTTTGGGCTCACCGTCCTCTCCCTCCCCCATAACCAAAGTCTGAACAGACTTTGTCATGTCCATCAGACATCTGAAAGCCAATGAGACACCATAGCCATCTGGAACTGGAGGAGGGTCAGTTTTGTCCAAAAGTTCAAGACTATATAAAGAAAATACAATGTATTAGGCACAAGGCAATTAAGTAACTTGAGAGTTTCAAAAATATTGTTAATATTTTAGAATTGGCAAATTGAACTTAGAAATAAAAAATAAAAACGTCATAATTCTCTTTTTCTCATGGGACTTGACTGCAACAATTTAAAAAAATATTAGTATGTCATGAAAGTCACCATAGAACACTATGAAATAAATAATAGCATGATACATATAAAACCTAAAAATTTTATTTCATGAAACGTTTAAAATAAAAACTTGTGTTGATGTGACTTACAAACATGGCTTCACTTGACCATGAGGGATACTGCTGATGAGTGGGATCCAAACTCCTCTGTATATGAATGCTGGCTGAGGACTAACACCTCCACCAACTGGCATACCACCTACAAGTGCTGGGGGTGTTCCTTGGGTGTCTGGGACTTTAGCAACTGAAAAATGGTATCAGTCTTCTTATTTTCTTTCCTATGTAGCACATTAAATACATTTTTGACCTAAACGTCTAGAGTCTCTAGCAAGGAGTTACAGATTATTATAAAACCATATGATGTATAAAAACACTCATAGAAACATTGAACCTGGTTTATGGACTAGTGGAATTAAGAAACTCAGAGATAAAAATAATGGACCACTGATTGTTCTTATATTATAGTTTTTATTGTTTAAGTAAAATAACTCAAATCTAAGAAATTATTTCTGTTTTTCTAATAATATTAAATACAATTATAAAATTTAAAAGTTGTTATCTAAACATGTATCTCTTGTAATGGTAAGCACTGTTACTAAATTCCCTTACCTGTCTGTGAAACAGGTCCGCCTTGAGGATTCATAAAGAGGGACTGAATGAAGGCACCTAGTGCATTAACAATGTCACGGAATATCTTAGTGGAGTGTGGCTTCATGTCATATGACTGACAGAAACATCTGGAACAAGATATACCCACACTTTGATTAGGAGTAAAATGAGCTTCATTTGCTTGCAATAGACTAATGTCACTAAGCAACTCGGTCTGTAAACTTCGTGCGACCTTTCTTATAAGAGGAAACTAACAGCATAATAAACTTTGAGCAATTAAGGTTTAAGGTGTCAGCAGACGTGGGAAGTGAAATAGAGTGGGACTCTTTGTGTTCTCCCTCCCCTAGAGATGTTAAACATATCTATTTTATAGGCAACTAGTATTCAGTTCAGCAACTAAACTCAACAGACTTAAATCCATGGGAACAAAAATCCAGTTGTCTTAGAATTTCCGCAAGCCCATTGCTAGAAATATGTGGATAAGCCACTAAAGTGGAGCGAGTCTATGACATTTGATATAGGATTGCAAAATGACCTATATTTTATTAAGTTCACAGTCTATGGTCAGTAAGAGAAAAAAAAAGGAAATGAAATTAAGACAATGAATTAAACCTAGAGAAAACTGATAAAACAACCCAAAAAAAAATGTGGGAGTATGACTTTCTGATTATCAAGCAAAAGAAAGAAATGTAATGAGATAATGTGGCACTAAAAATTAGTATTTGAAACAAGATAGCTGTAAGATAGAAACATCTAATTCATTACAGAATATAAATGAAAGAAAGAAATGTGTCTACAATTATACGAACTTCCCTTTTTTTTTCAATAATTTTTTTTGTAAGAAATTCTATAAATTTTTGTTGACAGTACATTTAGATAAATATATAGAATGAATCATAATGCAAGGGTTAGCAAATAACAAGGTAAATTAAAAGCCTGTCCTAAAAACCAACTCACTTTATCAGCTCTGGCTGGACAGACAGCTTGTGTAGAACTTCTAATGACAAACACCGTTGCCAAATCGGCTTTTCAGGGTCCAAAAATTTGACCAACAAAGACAGAAATATTTCACACTCTGTGACCTAAGGAAACCAAAAATCAATTTTTTTTACATTCATTTTAATTCCATTCTGCCATTAAATGTGCACATCACACACATCTGACCACTTTAAAATTATCATAGCAGCTTTTTTTTCCTTCTTTTACACATTTTTTTTCCTATGGCATTGTATATGTTTTTCTAGTCTATGTTATTATGTAAAGATGATGGTTATCAAGATTATACATAAATATCATTTTTAAAGAAAAATGTGTAACTTGGATAACAAATCCCTTAACATTTTTTGTATGTCATTTAGAATAAACATTCTGTGTGTGTCATTTAGAATAAACATTTAGTGTGTGTGTCATTTAGAATAAACATTTTCTGTATTTTATTTAAAATAAACATTTTGTGTGTCATTTAGAATAAACATTTTTTGTATGACATTAAGAATGAACTTTTTGTCCATGATTGGTGAGTTTTAATTTATATATTCCTAATCGAAAATTACATTGAATTATCATTTTCGGATAACAAATAAAAAATGTTAAATCATAACATGGTAGTACACCATAAATATGCAAAGTGAATGATGGGAAATTTACTCAATGAAGAAAATATTCTAGTGCAAGCACTTTATTTCAATATTATCAACTTTGTATGAAAATATTTGAAGCATTTTTTAAAGAAATTGAAAAAGGTTACAATATTAAAAACCTCTGAACAATTTGTCCAATAGAAAACCAAAAGGGAATTGTGGATTATAGTCAACTAAGAGTATCTCCAATTCCTTAATTAATAATGATTTTAAAGTACAATATTCATAAAGAGTGTACCAAAAAAATAGTGCATTGTCATTTATTCTTAATCTGAAATATAGTCAAACAATGTACTATATGAATTGCAGTTCGTAAATTTATTTGTTTACTATATCCAGTTTAAAATGCTTTTTTATTTGTTTGTTTGTGTTCTGAAAAATGTTACAAAACATCAGACTCACCAGCTGTGGATAGTAACTCTTTATCAAGACAGATACTATCCTCAGAAGTCTCATGACAATAGGAAAGAAAGGTTTTTCCACTGGAGCAGGTGAAGGCGCAGGAGGGAGGCCTTGGCGATACTTCAGACTGGGTGAGAACAGTTTGATGACTAGTGGGCAGACTCGCTCTTTCAGCATAAAAGTAAATTCTGGGTGCTGGACAAAGTCAATGATGTAGTACGTTAAATAGATTTATAAATCAAAATGGGAAAAACAACTTTTAGGTTATAATACAGACATGATTATGAACAAATCCAAATTCTGTTACACTTTTTATTCTAGAGTTTTTTTTTCAGGCCAACAATTGGAGGAATTTCTAGTTTCCTAGTTGTTGCCTTTTTTTTTAATCAGTCAATTTTGTTCTCTAGCCAAACAGTTAAAAGCTCTTTAATAATATTTGTATATTTCATGGGACAGCTATTGGGACTTTAAAGTATCACAATATTTGTAATACAGTCACCAAAAGAATTATGTGATTATTAAAGTTATTCACTTTACTGACTTAGCTGATTTTCACATGAAGATTTGAACTAATAACTACCAGAGAAAAAGTGCTTGGGTAGCTGGTTAACACAGACTCCAGTAGTTCAAGGCCAAAAGTCCTGGTCATCTCAGTCATCCCAGTCAACCAGAATGGCTGGTCAGCATTGACAAGTTGACATAGATCCTAAAGAGAAAAATACATTCTTTGTGAATATTCATTCAGGAATATTCAAATTCATGTGATCATCCTTTTGAGTATATGATTAGCACTTCAAGGTGGCATGCAGACAGGAACTGGAAAGAGTGACACCCCCTCTCAGACAAACATTTATTCCATGTTTGTGTCCTTGAGTTTTTCACTAAGTCTTAGTTTTTCAAATTCACCAAACATTAGGAAGTGCTCCATTTCTAGATTGAAGTGTAGTGGAAGCTAAGACATTAAATGATTTCTATCAATGTGATACGAAAAGAAACTTTTAAACACTGATAGAATAAATCAATGCAAGGATATGACTGGGATCAGGATTTATCATATTTTTAACACATTTTTGCAAACAGTTGTAGATTTTTTTTCAAAAATTATTTTTTTTGTATATTTGTTTTCTTAAGTTATGAAAGTTCTGTTATACTAAGTACTATATTTACACACAAAAAAATGTTTATTATTTTTTTAAAGAGAAAAAATCTATTTAGTATGCATATAAGTCAGACATAATTTAAAACAACAATTAATAAGTAGTATATTTACATATAGCATAAATATATATAGCTATAGATGAGTAGACTGCAATGCATAGTTTGCAGAAAAACACCCAACCATAGAAAAAAAAAATTATTATTTTTATTTTTTTTTACGGAAGTGTTTTATTCTTGAGGAATAAGAGATTGGCCCTATACAAAACAATTAGATCAATTAGATATTCATTATAAGACATCAGTTAAGCCAGGTTTACATCTAACTTCACATTCACCTATCCATTGGTCTGCTAGACCGCTGGGGCCCCACACGAGATCTGTTAACCTTTTTTTCTCTATTATTTTCTGTCATTTGTCTTTGATAGAATTTCATTCTGATAATATTGAAACCTGCCTTTTTACTTGCCTGGGTGGACTACTTCGGGGCCGATTTTCAGTTTGTTACCTTGTTTAAACATACTTTTGTGGACTGTTAGTTTAAGACAATTTTTTAAAATACTTTGAAAATTATTTAATTGTATTGATAATGAAATTTTCCATTATATTCTTTCAGTTGTAATGGCTGAAAGCTATAAAAAAAAAAAAAAACAGCAGCACACAGAACAAGCAGAAGTGAACATATTTAAGTATTCAGGAAATAACAAATGTAATGTGTGTACCTGAAACAAAAGATAGGCGTCCCCAGCACATGGTCTTAGAGATTTTGGGGGTATCTTACTTCCTGCCTTGAGCTCCTCTAAACTGACCGCTTCAGTAGTATCTGTGAAATATGGTCATAGATAGTTTCACGCAGTCTTATGTATAGTTCATGATTTGCAAACTAATTTTATATTGTGATTTCACTTAAGAAATTAGATGAAAAATACAAAGTCACCTCTTATAAGAATTCTGTCCTCTATTACCACTCGATCAAATATTGCAGAGACAAGTTGCTTGATGGCTGCGGCAGCTGTATTAATAGTGGTACTGTCTTTAGTGAAGTGAAGACGAAAACACAACACAAGAGCCTGTAGCGAAACAACAATAAAACAAAACAATCATACTTTCTCACATAAATAAAATCACTGCAAACAGAAGTCAGATAACCTTAGAAGAAATAAAATATAACTTTACTATAAGCACATAAACTGTTACTTTGAAACGTTTAACTCTTTGGGGCACATAAAAAAAAGTCTGCATATTTCCTGAGACAAATTGTTTATAAAATGAACACTGGGTCATCTCAACCATCAAATAATTATATGTTTCCAAAACAATAGTCATATAGCTAGCAAAGCTGATGGATTCCAAAAATTTCTAGAAGCCACATTTTAAATATAGGAATGCAATTTTTAAAACCAAATAAATTTTTATCATTAAAAAAATCAATCAATATTTTACCGATTATTTAAGGCCCTTACTGCATTGCCTTAAATGAAAAATTTGGGTTAAAAAGAAGTTGTTAAATTAGAATCCCAGTTATAAAATGAGATAAATAGGGCCCCACAACAAGTTAACAAGTTTAGAAAAGCTTTCAAGCTGTGAGGTTCAAACCTTAGCAAGAGAGTCATGTTGCACAACTGAATTGATGGTCAGTAGCAGAATAGCAGTTTGTAACAGCTTCAGCTCTTCCAGTCCAGCCTCCATCAAGTGCCACAACATCCCAATGATTGCGTCCGCAGCAGCCTGTTGCAAAAAAAAAAAAGCAAAAGCTTGTCACAAGAACACAAAATAAATCAAACTAAAAGAAATATACTTAATGTTGAGTACTCAATAATTTAAGCAGGAAATAAACTTACAGTGGAGATAGCTTCATGGGATATCATCCTCTGAACAGCCACCAGACAAAGTGGAAGGAGCTTAGGGTTCTTAGTCACACAACCCATAACAAATGGCTGGACAACATCAGCGCTCACTGACAACAGACCTGAAATAATATTTTTTAAATTATTATTTTTAAATTCTAATGAACATCTTTTTGATTACATCAGTGATACTTAACGTAATTCAACCTGTAGACCAATTTAAATTCCGACACTCCTGTCGTGCTCACAACTAATTTTTTTATTCATTTGACACATTAGGATACAGATAAAGTCAGGGCAGATAGGTAGAACAAATAAGAGATATGTATAATTAACAATAGATCAGTGTTAGAAAGTTCACTGAATCTAATAAAAACTTAAAGCATATAAAAAAAATTTGGCCAGTAAGATGTGAATATGAATACCATTAGGGATGGGAATTAAAATTCTACTAAAAATTCTAATTATAAAATGTTATGTCATTCAATTTAAATAACAATAACTGAAAGCTTACAACTGAATAAATGTATGACATCTATTTTTCTTAATTTCTATACAATCTTAAAGTTTAATTAACTACTGGTAATTATTATTTTATTTGATACGGACAAGTGAAATTTTGTCTTTGGGTATTTACATATATGGCTAAATATGTAGGGTTTGGTCCACTTATACAGATGTTCACATTATTTTTCTCACACCCATTCTCAGACCAAGTGGAAATTTTAAACAATTATTTATTGTACCAAACAAAACATGAATCAATTAAAAAATTAATCAATTAGTCAATTAATTATTGTAATTAACTATTCTGTTTGATATCAAATAAGGGAGATAACTTCTACATTATTGAGACATAATGTTGTAAGTGTGGAGTTTTTTCTTCTTGGATAAGCTTTGTATTTGTTTTTGTTTGTTTTTAGTTTTTTAGAATTTTTTTATTTTTTCTTGTTTTACTTTTGGGTTACAGTCTTGGCTGATACTTATAGATCTGAACATTCTGAGTGATTATGCATATAATTGCAAGATCAGCAGTAACTTAAAGTAGGATGTTTATTTACCTGCAATGATGTCATCATGCTGTGTTGATATGGTCCTTAGCTTCACCTGAACCATCTCAGCATACTGTGATCAAGAAACAAATTTGAATTAGTTAGTGTTTACAAATAATCACCTTTGTTTTGTTTTAACATGGGCCTTAGGTGTGGCAAATTTTCAACATGTTATTTGACTTAGTAAAATTGTATGTATTTTTTTATGTATTTGAATAATAAGCACAACTGTAAAACACATCTTATACTGATACCAAAGCTTATTATATATTATAATAATAACAAATGTAACAATGGTTTGATACCAATAATTATTTTTATTTAAACTAATATTTTTAGTTTACATCACCACATAGTAAACATCCAATTACCTCTTTAACTTCAGGATGTTTACGTTTACATTCAGCAGATAAGGTCCGCAGGTCATTCTGCATGCTATCTAACAGCTTCTTAGCCACTGCAGGATTGCTTTGTCCATGGCTTGCCATGGTGGACAACAGTTAATGTCTAATTTCTTTCAGAAATCAGGAAAACAAATTTCAGAAAACTGTAGGAGACAAAAATAAAATACAATGTCAAAGATGTATTAGCCCAATAGTTTCTATTTCAGGTCTGAAAAAAATCCTTTTTTTAAACCTTAAGTTAAGAGAGGTACCTATAAATATAAAAGAAAATTTTAAAATAAAAAAAATATGTATACATTTAAGAACTTATTAAGTTATTTTAATAAACAAGTTTAAAAAATAGATTGTTAGGGTCTAGTTTTTAAATATATATATATATATATATATATATATATATATATACTTTTAATACCTTTAGAATATAAAAAAGCTTTAAAACTATCCATTTTTCCAGGTGGGGGCATATACATTGGGTCTATGGGCCTGTTCGTCCTAAACAATATTTTTTTAATAATAAAAATGCACATTCTGTATTTACTAAAAAAGAGTCAACATGCTCTCATTCTCGCTCTACCATCTAATTTCTTAAGTCTTAAGTATTATTGATATATATTATATATAAATCAAGACTCTGACTCTAGACTTAAGACTATATACAGAATTTAGATATCTAGAATATAATAACATATATAGACATAGATCTAGTAGTAGTATATATATTATTTTATAATATGACTTTTACTTTTATATTAGAAGTAAATAAAAAAGGTCAATAAGTATACTAGATCTAGAATAATCTAGATGAATATCATTGAATATGAGTATTAAAATGCATATGAATATGAGTCTAGTCATTCAAGACACACCTAGGCTAGTGTCTTGTGTGTCACAGATTGAAGTAAAGTGATGGCACAAAAATTCTGTCAAGTGACAGTGTAAGAAAGCCTTCAGGACAGAAGACTCAAAAGTAAAGTAGCAATTATACATAAAACACTGAACCATAATCTTCAAAAACAAAATTTTATAAAATACTCTGAAAGACACAAAGATAAAGGTACATTCCTCGTCCCATATGCTAGGACAAATGTGTACAAATACTCCTTCTTCCCTAGTGCTATTAGAGCATGGAATGGGTTGCCTGAGCTAGCCAGGAAAACCAGTGACTTGGCAGAATTTAAGTCATTGGTTAATATGCATGACTAAATGCATGACGCGTAGGACGTAATCATCTTCTTTTTTGAAGTAACGTCTGTATTATTTAAGATAAGATAAGATAAGTGTCACAGAGTCACACTCACAGTGAGTGTCATTATGATGATAAATAATCAGTAAAAATTCAATTAAAATTGTCATATAAAAAAAAATAAGATAAATAAATAAAAATAAAACAAATGTCAAAATGTAAAATTAAAATTATTAAAATAAAAATTGGAATCTAGATTCTAGACTATATTATATTTAGATATAAATTTACGTTATCAACATAAGCTTCACTACCTTAGAAATAATTAGCTATGTAAATACTCAAGTTTATATTATCAACAATACAAAGTATTTTATTTGTAAATGTCGATCGCACTAGTCACTAGTAATGTATTGTTTTCAAATAGGAGGCTGCCATTATAAAAGTAGTGACGATGCCAACAAAGAGAAGATTACTCTAGATTACTGATAATTCCAATAATACTTTCGCTTTATTATTCTTTTGGTTGAAATCATAATTTCCTTGTTCATTTGTTTTGATAAAAGTAAGAAAAATCTTTATCAGCCCTGCCTTAGGCACAGGAAAACATTTTTCAAAAATAAAATGCGAAACTTGGATCAATTCTCAAATATAGATCTAGCAGAGATCTAGGCCTAAGTCTACTAGGCTAGCTCAAAGTCTTGGCTATAATAAATGGTTATTTGTGAATGTTTAGATAATGTAATTTTTGTAATGTTAGGTGACCTGATATTTTTGGGAGCCAAGGCGGGACAGATGTCGAATATAGGACGTAAAATGAACAGGCTTAGATTTTATAAGTATTATTGATTTTAACAATTTAGACTTAATTACAATAGGTCTACATCACAATAAGAGATGGGGAAACGAACCGAACCCGAACCGAAGTACCTTACTCGAACGAACCGAACCCGAACTTTAAAACTGATCGGTAAGAACCGAACCGAACGAACTGTCCTTACTTTGACAGAACTGAATCAAAGATTTTGTAAAAAATTTTTAGAAAGAAATATAAAAACTTAGTCATATTTTCAGCGAGATAATTTGATGTCGGCTATTTTTAATTTTTTGAAAACAGCTGGATCATTTTGGGTCGTCTTCTTTTGATTCCCAGCGAGTGATAGGCCCAGGCCTACCGTAAACATTGACTAGTTGGCACGTCTATGGAACGGGAGAGTAAGTAGAAACGAAAAGTAGAATAGACTCTGAATGTAGAAACTATAATACCATGAAAAGTGGACAATCTTTGCCTTTTTATGGAGCTCGAAAATAAGCCAATTTTCTTTATTGGCATTGAGATGTTTGTGACTGTTTTTAAAGAACGTAACTTTAATCACCATTATGAAATCAAATACATAAACAATTCTTGCGGCTTTCTTAGTTTGAGCCACAAATAAAAAATTGCAAAGAAACTCCAAGAGATTAGAGGATAGACGAGAATATTTACCAAGAAGGGACAAGAAAATGAGTCGGCGGTAAGTGGGTAGAGAAATGGATGTAGAAGCGACAATCCTAAACTTTTACGAACAATGTGCATAGTTCTCAGTATTTCAGAGAGAGACTAGCGGCCTATTTGACAGGTTAACGCTTTAAGATAGATACCACACATAAATGTTCTTAGAAAAACGTTTTAAAAAGTCTGCAATGATTTAAATTATTTTGTGTGTAAGCCTACATTGTGTGTAAGCCTACATTGTGTGTAAGCCTACATTGTGTGTAAGCCTACATTGTGTGTAAATGTGTGTGTGCAAAGTAGGGGTGCACCGGATAGTCCCTCCGGCTCCGGCTTCTGGCGAATATCCGGCATTTTTTACTATCCGGTGCTATCCGGCTCCGGTCGGATATCACTACCGGATAGTAAACCGGATAGTAAAAATACACCTATTTAATATGCATAAAGTGGACCTCGTTCCATTACTGTCTGTTATAGAATGTATTAATGTTTATATATAAACAAAATAATGTGCTTAAAAATAGAGCCATTATAAATATGCACCAAACATCGTTTATTATAAAGACAAGGCATGTTAATAACTTAATATAAATAGAGATGAAACTTTACATCATAAATGCGCTTTACATACAGAGATGCAATGGCTGGCACTTTTTTCAATTTGTCTTGACCTTTGAGTAAGTAAGTTAACATGTTAAAATGTTACATTGCTTGACTACGTCATGCTGACCAGACGTCTGTCTAGCTGTGCGGGTATATCTCCAGAGGTAGAGATGAACAACTCCCACCCCTTTTATTTGTTTAGTCCATCACATTGAGTATTTTATAGGCAGGTAACCACAAGTTAAATACGATGGACGTAGGTTTAATGTCAGCGTATAGACACTCTCTAGTGGTCACACCTTTCGAGGGAACTGAGTTTGTTTATTTAGTAGTTAATCTTTATTTGGGGGGGGGGGGGGGCTGGACTACAAGAGCCACACCTCTAAGGTAACCAGGTATATTTCTAGATGAACAACTCCCTCCCCATTTTATTTGTTTAGCCCATCACATTGAGTTCATTGATTGACAGGTGACCCCAAGTCAGATACGATGGACGTAAGCACTCTCGAGGGGTCACACGAGGGAACTAGGTTTGTTATTGGGGGGGGGGGGGGGGGACTAGACTTTACATTATAAATTCGTATTACATACGTAGAAGCGATGTCTGGCACACTGGCTTGTCTTGACCTTTGAGTGGTCTAGTAAACATGTCATATTCCTTAACTACGTCACGCTGATAACCTGTCTAGATGTGCGGGTATATCTCCAGAGGTAGAGATGAGCTACCCCAACCTCCTATTGTTTGTTTAGTCCATAACATTGAGTTCACAAATAGGCAGCTGACCACATTAAGCCAGATGTCAACGTGTCGACACTGTCTAGAGGTCACATCTTATGAGGGAACTGAGTTTGTTTACTTGGATTAGAATTTTTATTAGGGGCGGGACTACAAGCCAAATCTCTATAAGGTTAATTTGGTATGAGTTAGTTTATTATGAGATAGGTTGTCAATCAAGGGTCTGGAGCACAAACCACACCTTTTATACTATTGGACGGGTAATAAGTTTGTTTACTTTGAGTTAAGTCTCACGTATGAGTCAGCACTACAAGCCAAACAGACACTGACCAAGGGTATCCTTAAAGGGAGGGCTCAAGAGACTCAACACCCCCAACTTCTTATTTGTTTAATCCATGACAATGTATTGATAGAGAATATAGACATTAACCATTCTTAAGCCAGAATGGATTAACGCAAATTGTTAAGACATATTGAGACTGTCTAGAGGTCACTAGATGGTGACACTAAGTTTGTTTACTTGGAGAGAAATGTCATTTAGGGCGCTGAACACACGTTCGTTGTACAATAAAATAAAACAAATATGTACATGTGTGCGTGTATGTATTTTTCCCCTTGTATTAAAACCTTTAGAAAGAAAACTAATTTCATTGTTTAATTCTATTGACTTAATATATAAAGGAAAACCTTACAATTAAATTTAACATCGCATAAAATAAATTGATCTAAAGCATCACAATTAGATCTAGCAAACAAAGAAAAATATGCTGGAATGTTAAGAAACACTTGACCTCTGTAACTAAGGTACAGAGATAATTTATCTATATGCTTGACTGATCATGCCAATGTGTTATCTTTTTTCGCCTGCACACTAAACACTATTGCGTATGCCCAATGAAAAAAAACGCGTGAAGGTCAACACCATCAACTATACACACTACTCTAGGACTACATGTGTAGGCTCACTGCGTCTATCTGACCAGGTTGTTACAATCAGTTGAACACAAAGTCTTTTTATGTTGGTTTTTTTTTGGTAGGGAGGGGGTGGGTGATTTTGTTTCTTTTATAGTTGGTTTTCCTAATTCTCTTAGATCTATATAACAGTAGATCTAAACATAGATATCAATAATAAGCCTACAGACTACAATTAAATCTATGCTTCGCAACATTTAAAGCTCAGGTTATGAGTAGGTATAATAGATGTTCCTGCTGTTAATAAAATATCGTTTGCCCCAAATGGATTAATAAATATATGACCTACTACGCTTCAGATTCCAACTATTAACTAACAGCTATCAGTATTAAGCCCTTGAAGCCAGAACCAGAAGCAGTCTTTGGACTTAAAATCACAAGTCTGATGACCAGTTGTTGGTCAGAAATTATTGACCACATACATCCAACCACCATACAAGCCAGATGAGAAAATTGCATTAGTAACTAGTTAAATATATACTAACATATTTTACATTGACCCTCCAACACACAGCCTTTATAGTTGGTGGCCTCGTACATACACACAGACACGCTCATTCTACACAGATTTATTTATGTTTATAAATACTGTTAATCTTTAATAAATCAATCAGCAAAAGAGTTTAAAACAATAAGGTATATAAAAGGAAAAAAATAATACCAACAAATATAGGTATGTTATTTAACAGTTTCGTAAATGCTCAGCAATACAAGCTATTTACAAAACACTTAGGTATTCGGCTCCGGCTCCGGCACCGGCCGAATATCAAATTTTACTATCCGGTCATATCCGGCTCCGGCCGGATATCAAAAAGTACTATCCGGTGCACCCTAGTGCAAAGGAGGACTGGGTGTTCAGATCGGCCTCTTGGCATTTCTATAAAATCCGGCCATCAAAATTTAAATCATTTCAGGAACATCCACTTCTACGTGTACCTGTCCCCCATTCTGTTCAGTTTGAAAATGTATCGATAACTGAAAGTACGCATACAATGAACTCTGTATCTTTATAAGAAATATAAACCCTATGTTGCTTTTTAATCGCTAAGTGTGTTGGCCTTGAAAGGATGTAGCCTACCAGTAGCACTGTCTACGAATATAGGCTGTTACATTATTTTGAAAAATGTTTTAGTTTAAATTAGTATTATCTTATCTTATATAATACAGACGTTACTTCAAAAAAGAAGATGATTACGTCCTACGCGTCATGCATTTAGTCATGCATATTAACCAATGACTTAAATTCTGCCAAGTCACTGGTTTTTCTGGCTAGCTCAGGCAACCCATTCCATGCTCTAATAGCACTAGGGAAGAAGGAGTATTTGTACACATTTGTCCTAGCATATGTGACGAGGAATGTGCCTTTATTTTTGTGTCTTTCAGAGTATTTTATTAGATTTTGTATTTGAAGATTATGGTTCAGTGTTTTATGTATAATTGCTACTTTATTTTTGAGTCTTCTGTCCTGAAGGCTTCCTAAATTTAGTGATTTTACTAATGGTGTTACTCTAGTCAAATGTGAATATTCGTTTGTTATGAATCTCACTGCTCTATTTTGTGTTTGTTCCAGTTTCTTAATGTTTTCTTGAGTTGAGGGGTCCCACACGGTGGATGCATATTCTATTATTGGCCTAACCAAGGTTAAATAACATTTTAGTTTTATGTTCTTATTTGATTTATAGAAATTTCTTTTAATAAACCCTAATGCTTTGTTTGATTTTTTTTATAGTTTCATCAATATGTGGATTCCATGACAGTTTTTCCTTTATTATAACACCTAGGTATTTTGCGTTCTTAGTCTGTGTTACTGGTTTGCCATGAATAAGATAAGTGGAATTAATTTTTTTTACTTTTTTTGTTACTCTTACATTGTAGAGTCTGTAAAAGACTTTTCTCAGAAGGCCTCTTTTACAAGAGAATATTATCAAAACCGTTAACAATGTAATACGTTCTATAGTGTCCTTCATGAGGCCCTTTGGGTGGCCCTACAGGCCCATTTGGGTACCGGCCCACCGGGCATTTGCCCAAACGCCCATATAGCCAGTCCGCCCATGTGTGTGTATGTATATGTGTGTTTACACACACATTAAGATGTATTGTAGTCAAGTCTAAGTTTTTGAAAGCAATAGTCCCCAAACAAATCTAAGCCTGTTTTTTGTTTTTACGTTACGTGATCAACATCTGTCCCGCTTTGGTTCCTCGAGTATCTGCATGGTCACAACATCTGTCCCGCTTTGGTTTCTCGAGTATCTGCATGGTCACAACATCTGTCCCGCTTTGGTTCCTCGAGTATCTGCATGGTCACTTTAGTTTAGGTCTATTTTGTTAGATTACCTATATACCTAACTACCTATATACCTAACTACGTATATACCTAACCAGGGCCGGTCCTACAGATTGCGGGGCCCTATGCAAAACGGATAGCGCAGGGCCTAGTCTGGGTAGGGGGATAAAGATAATAAGTGAAAATTAAGATTTTTGTGTTAGAAAATAAATTCGTCCTTTGCATTTTATTCATACTTTACCAAGTTCGAAATTACGATCAAATTAACTTTACAAGCCATCTACAATAGAAGGTAGATTTCTAACATGAAGCCGATAAACATTCAGATCTGTCTTTTAGATTTACTATTGAATAGAAAAATATCGCTTTTTATTTATGTGTTTAAGAGATCGAGATAAATTTATATCTATGTTTAAATGCCATTGACTATTACAGTAAATTAAGTTTTGGAACTAACTGTTTCGGTTTAAATTCGCCCTATTGTTTTTATTAAATGAAAGCTGACAATGCCGGTTTTTTTTTAAATTGCATGTGGATTGGCTTTTTCAATATTGAATGACATCCCAAAATTACAATCTTGTCTATTTTACACAACATGTTTTGAGTTTTCAGAATATTTTAATATTTCAGGGGATTTTCATGACTTTTTTTCGTATACTTTGCTATTTCATTAGATTTCCAGGAGCTCCTGGAAAATCAGGAGACCCCGAAAACGCTGTTAGAAGTTAAAACTACCCAATGTAACTTTAGCGAGGGGGGGGGGGGGAGAACAAGTAGTATTCACTCGTCAATGAATAGCAGGGCCGGAGTTAACCATTGTGGGGCCCTATGCGAAACGGATTTCGCTGGGCTCAGTTTGGGTAGTGATACGGATAAAAAGTGAAAATTAAAAGTTTGTATTAGAAAATAAATTCGTCTATGCATTTTATTCATTCTTTACTACGTACAGAACTACTTTACGAGCCTTGCTTGTAGCGAAGTCATACAATATATCATGAAAATTCTGTTTTTTGCATAGTGTTAAGGCTTCCGCGCGGTGTTGATTCTTTGAAATATATCTAGTGTAGATCTACGTCTGACTGGAAGTAATGCTGAACTCAAACTACTTCAGTAACACCGGCGAAAGGCCGAAACAATCAAAATATGTAGTCGACGCTGATGTTGTTCTACAAATATATTTAATAATCAAGAAGGGAATCGTCCGATGTCAGCTATGTCCGTAAATGCGTATATATATTCTACTGCTCTACACGAAGCGTCTTCTTTTAGCGTCACTTAGAGCGTTCTTGTTTTTTAACCAACTTTACGTCATCGTCGCTAAGTAAAACTTTACCCTATTCCCGAAACAAATAACTAATTCCTAATCAGGTCATAACAACAGGTCACGCTCAATAAAAACAATTACCAAATGTTTCAATCTATCTTCAAGAATTGTTGACCTCAAGTAAGATTATTTCACAACATTCCACAATTACGAGTATTGCATAATGCCGGTTTTTTTTAATTGCGCGTAGGATTGAATGACATCCAAAAAAGACAAATTTTGTGTATATATTTCATGAGATTTGTATGAGTTCTCAAAAGATTTTAATAATTTCCTGAGTTTTCCAGGACTTTTTCGTATATTTTGCAATTTCATGAGATTTTAAGGAGCTTCTGGTAAATTAGGAGGCCGCGGGAAATCTTTTATACGTTATAAAATGGTGTAATTTAATAATTTACACATAGAATTATGAAAGTCCTATGAAAGTGCGGGGCCCACTGCGGTCGCATAGGTTGCAAAGGCTTAAGGCCGGCCCTTCAAAATAGCGGCGTATGCTACTACGTGGGTCGACTAGTCTTATATAATTCAGACCTTACTTCAAAAAAGATTATTAAGTCCTGCGCATCATGCAATGACTTAAATTTTGCAATGTCATCGGTTTTTCTGGCTGGTTCAGGAAACCCATTCCATGCTCTAGTAGCACTAGGGAAGAAAGGGCATTGTACAAATTTTCAGAAACAAATTATTACAGCAACAAATACTTAATAAACCAATTCTAAGCTTCCATACATCAATTTGTTCTTTAATAGCTTATTTGTTATCTAAAAGTTACTTTTGTATTATATATACCCCTTTTTAAGAAAAAAAATGATATACATGACATCAAGAAAAGATCTACATTGTGTAAAAATCACAAGTTTAAAAAATGGCCAGTATGGGGATCGAACCCACGACATTCGCGTTATTAGCACGACGCTCTAACCAACTGAGCTAACCGGCCATGTGCAATTTCTATATATTCGATATATTATTTTTTTAAGTCTGCATTTTGACTAAAGTAAATATTAAAGCACACAAATATTTGTCTTAAAAACATGTTATACCTTAACATATATATAACGTACACGATTATTATTATTATTATTATTGCTATTTTAGACTTGAATTTAGAAACCTACTTTGAAGACTGAAGTAGCTGAAGTAACACATATATATATATAGCTAGCATGCCAAACGTGAAGGGGAGCTACTGTACAATCTCAAATATATAATCATGAAATTCGATGGTTTTTTACCTTATTGATTTCATTTAAATTATTTTAATATTGTTAAAAAATTATCTACGAAATTTGTTTCAGGTCATAGACTTTTATATTTATATCCATTATATCTAGACCGGATATCGGCAACAAATTCTCATCCTTGATTGATTAATTCACATACCTTTATATATAGATATTTATGTAAATAACTTTTTCAAGCTGTAAGGGAAGTCGCCCCAATGAATCTTTTTTTTTTTTTTGTATTTGAAAAGTAATGATCTTTAGTTTTCAAAGTTTAGAAATAATGCAAAATCATTCCTCGGATTTTCTTTAGAATCACAGAACTATATATTCACGCAAATATATGAAACAAAGCAATTTCCTGTTAGTTTCCATTGCAATAATGTTTCGAAAATCCAAGATCGAAATAATTCATGTCTGTTGATTTTAATCATCTTATGTACATTTAAATAGATTGATTACCTAGATCTTTCTATATTATGTATCTAAAAATTCATTGTTTTAATTGTAAAATGTGTTTTCGGGGATGAAAGTTATTATTTTATATATTCTTGGATTCCATTATTCACGTCTTTAACAACTGTAGTGTTGTGCGGGGGGGGGGGGGGCATTCAAAAGCGAGTCTTATAAACGACACTGCAATTAATAAAAGCTAATTACTCTTTTTTTTTTGTTTACACTTTACACAATAAATGTAGATTGTGGGAACGGGACAGGGACATTCAAGTCAGGCCTTTGGAAAACGCATCATTGCCCTCTAGACCTGAAACTGAGTGTCTAAAGAAATGTGTGCGGTGTCTATTGCCTTACATAGCTTACCTTAGGATCGAAGGATAAAAAAACGGTAAAACTAACTAAAGTTGCTTTATCTAGAATTCAGGAGCTGAAATTTTTGTGTGTGTCTTTGAGTGTGTGTGACAAGTCAAAAGCTTGCTCTCAGAGTCACTCAAATTTATCACAGAATTAATTATTATTTATTTTATTTTAGTTATTTCCCCGTCCTATCCCCACTTTCTTCACCCGCCCCACCGTTTCCTCTCCAGGCTAGACTGAGTCCACCACCTTGGCGGCCTTTTCACTTATCTTCCCTTGACTGGGGTAAAGATAAACACACAGTCTCTTTTATCTTACACGCTGGATGTCTGACAGGCGCAGTTGACACCACCTTGGGTGGAATGCAACCAATCTTTCTTCCCCCCCTTTCTCCCACGTCTCTCTTTGATCTAGGAGATCACTCGGACCAACGCATCTATTGACCTTTCCAAGGTGCGACTCCCATCTCAAGTCTAATTCACCCACGTGTAAGACAATTCTTAGCCTAGGACATTTCCTGTTTCCGCCCACATTTCCAGGCCTATATATAAGGTAAATTAAATTAAATTATTTCTCTATCGCTGTCAATCGAGTCTGGTCTACTTCATTTATTCTTACTCCTAGAGGAATACCTGGTGGTAAGCCGAACTTAATCACAAGTTCCATCTTAATTACTTTGAGTGCATATTTCTCACTGGAGATTATCATGTGTATTTTATTATTTCACTAAAGTTTAATTAGTGCAATTGTTTATTTCTCACTGTCGTAAGTAGAAAACATAAACATGGCATATGTATATATTTATGTATTGCATTAATCTATTAATGCTACGTTGCTCAATTGATCGTTGATGCATATATGTATGTATATATTTGTACATCTTATTTTATTTCCTTTATCTTGGCTGACCGCCTTGATAATTTTACTAGCGCACTGATACTGCGTTTAGAAAAGAGATATGAATTATCTCCCCTTAGTCTTTCTACTTGGACGAGAGTTGCGCCCCTTGAACGGCCGCTCTCCCCATTCAAGCTCGCTCCATTGTTCTCGGCCGACGGTCGTATGTAAACAAACCGTCACGGTCACTGACCACCGCCCATCCCCCCCCCTTTTCTCTTTCCACTTGTGTTGTTTATTTGAGTTAATTATTTCCCCTTTTATGTACATGTGTATATTGCTACTATCAGCCATCTATTTTCCAAATCCCATTTGTCATCATCTCCCCATTGTGCTCTAAAGCAATTTTACCAATCTGACGAATGCACCTCAGTCGAGGGAATCGATAAGATGCATGAGAGACATGCCTTACTTGTCTTTATGTATCCGCAGCCTCCCTCAGGTGTCTGCCTATTTGCTGTTCAGTGTCTACTCGACACTACTCAACTATTTATCGGATCACTCACCTGCCTATTTACTGGCATATTTATTCGGCATTGTCTGCCTAGTCAACTGCCTATTTGCTATTGAGTATCATCTCCCGCCTACGTGGATCTACTCAACTCTACTACTTGGCGCTATCGGCCTTGCCCGCCTATTCGACAGCCCACCTGTCAACTTATTAGGTGCGACGTCCCTATAGACCCAGATCTGTGCGAGACGTCATAGCTACGCCAAACCCTCTGCAACTCACTGGACTTATCCTGTCAATACGCTGCCCACGGCAGATCAGCTCTGCCCGCAGTAACCCTGTGCCCACGGTAGCCGGCCACCCGCCCTACTGTGCCCACTACAGATATCAGAACTTTGGATTGAGACTCCACAAGAACTGTATCTCCGGCGTCCCTCTACCCGCTAGAGCGCCACCTCCAGCTGCAGAATCTCAAGCCAGGATCACAGCCAGCTGCGACATCAACAGGACAACCAGCTAAGTTCAGAAGACAAAGTGACATACTCTCTTATTAAGTGCAAGAGTGATGATTAAATATAGTATTGATTAGAGATAGATGCAAACCCTCCCCTTTTTTATTCTTCTATGTAAATATTTATGTAAATAAATATTCTTCATTTTTAACTTTGTATCTATCTTTCATTGCTTGTCTCGTTTTGTGCCTGCTCCCGATTTATATGTTGACGGGTTGGTGTGTGATAGTTTCAAAAATAATCATCCCCTAGACATTAAACGCGCCAAACACACGCCACCCTCCCTAACCTAACTGTGTGTTTGAGGGGTTAATTCATTGGAGGATGCTAAAAAAAATGTTAGGGGTAGTATTGGTAGTAAGAAAAGGTCGAAAGTGTGGGCGTGTTTGTGTAAAACAAAAATGGGGGTGAGGGCCGTTATAGGGCGGGCCGTTCTAATTTAATATAAGTCTTTCAGAGAACATAACGATGCGCAGGATGAAAGAAAATCAATTAGTTTGGATCAGTCGTGTAATTAAATTTGTATTATTGTAATAGATCTAGACTAACAATAAAAAAGCATTCATAAAAAAAAGGGTTGTCGGAACGACCTGAATTCGAACTCTTTACTGAGTGCCAACACGGTAACCACTCTGTTTGTGGAGAGCCTATGAACATGGAAGATTGTAGAGTCATCTATTGTTTCTATAGACTCGTCCTATTTTTCATGCTGTGTTCACTAAAACTCAGACGACGACCTACAAAGGGGACTAATTCAGCTTATACCACCACTTCAGTCAAGTACAATTTCTTTCCCATGTTTGAGATACTATTAAGATTTTTGTTTTTTAAATCTGCTTGCATATAAAGTTTTTTAAAAAAATTAAACGGTTCACTTTCGAAAAAGAAAAAGTAGCCGTTTGCATTAGAACTTTGACTGATCTAAAATATCATGATGTCTAATTTTCATTTTCTCTTCGAGTTTCTGAGATCTAAATGGGACGGATGGACAGACAGACAGACCACACAATAATTGCGTCTATTCCCCTTTCAGGGGCCGCTAAAAACACTTATAAAAAGCAGAATTTCTGTCAGGTAATTTAGCAAAATTTTTGCTTGATTTGAATCCTAAAAGGTGAATTTTAATAGCTTTGATGGAACATCTTTTAAAATTAAAGCAGGGTTCGTTTCCATATGCAGCTGGTACATATCTGAAAGTGCAGTTTAATGTGTTGTTTTTGAAATAAAATATGTTGATGGAGTTTCAACCAAAATTATTTGAAGCAGAAAAAAAAGCAATATAGATCTACATATATTAGCAGTGCATAATCATATACGGGTATCTAGCTACTAACAATTATTTTTTAAACTGTTTGCTTTTGCATTCTCTTACTCCCAACCTCGGATGAAGTTGAAATTTAGCAAAATTATTTTTTGTACCTGATAATACAAGAATCAATTTAAAAAATTAACGAATTAGTTAGTTAACTGTTGGTAATTAATTAATTTGTTTGGTTTGGTTTTGTATTGACAAGTCCGATCCCTGTGTTTGAAACAAAAAATTCATATATAGGTTGTTGTTGTTTTTTTAACATTATTTACGTCCATTTTTTTTTTTGTTCCGCAAAGATCTTTAAACGAAAATCCAGAACTTCATTTTGAAGGATTGTGGGACTAAAAATGGAGAACATGACTTCCATGTCCTTATTGGATGAACCTTACAATGAATTGAATGCTTTCGTTTGGCCTCCAAAGCCGCCACCCATGGTGGGCAACATCAGGTTTGTGACATTTCAATTATTTCTGTTAATTTTCAGATACATTAAAATAATATCTCTCTGTTTATAAACCAAAGCCTCTCGCAAGTCGCGTGGCTAAAATATCTGATGCCCGGTCCCGGTGCGACAGCTCCTCATTTGCCCTTTTAAAAAAAAAATAAAACAGAGAAGATACTTTTTTCCAAAATAATATCTATTTATTGTTAGAGTATTGTTTATTCTCAAAAAAATCATTTAACAAAAAGATTCTACAAATGAATCATACTTTTACGGTCGTAACACAGCACGGTGTGCATGAATAAAGGTGCGAATTTGTGTAATGAATGGAAGGGATGTAAAAAAGAGGAAGCCGGGAGAAATGGACAGGAAGAGAGATAAAACGCTGATGTTTATATAAATTGTTATAATATTAAAGTATTGCTAGAATAATACCTGAGAGTGTATTACTATTTTGAAGAGTCTGGTGTCGTAACAAGTGGCGAAAGATGTCATGGTGAATGGAGTTTCTCTTAATAGAGCTAAAGAAATTAAGGCACTAATTGAGGATTATAAGAATGTTTTTACGGATTTATCCGGTAAAACAAGTATGATAGAACATGACATCAAGTTAACTGGCAAAGTTCCAAATAAACTGCCACAATATACGATCCCATTACACCATAGAGAAGCATTACAGAAGGAAATTGATGAGCTACTGCCACTGGGAGTGATAGAACAATCGAGTTCACCATGTGCTGCACCAGTCGTGCTTGTTAAAAAAAAGTGTGGCAACTTAAGATTGTGTGTGGATTATCGACAGTTGAATAAAGTCACAGAATTTGATCCATTTCCAATGCCACAAGCAGAAGAAATGTTTACTAAGCTAAAAAATGCAAAGATTTTTAGCAGTTTGAATCTGTCTAGAGCAGTGGTTCCCAAACTTTTTTTGTCTCGTAGACCCCTTGCCATGTTTTTAAGTTTTCGGTAGACCCCCCAGCATTTTTTTGAAAATTCATTAACTTCAGATGTGCTTTTCTCACTCATTACTATGCGATATATATTTATTGATGACATTCAAAGCAAAATAGAGCAAAATAAAATGTAATATGCATTACAAGAAGTAACTAAACAACAACAACAAAAAAACGCCTATTGGCGGGCAGCTTTGATAATAAAATGTCAATCTTGGTCTTCAATTTAGTTCGGGTTAACATTCTATCTTCTCGATTAGATTATGTCTGACTGATTTAAATTTGGAAAGTAAGAAAATTTATCCTTGTCATTGTATGCTTCATTGATTTAATCCTCACATTAAACACTGAGATTATGCCTTCGTGTTGATCAAATTTAGGTTATCACATTGTAGCTGCAAGTTAACCTTATTCAATTTATGAAACAAGATTGTGAAATGGACTATGTCCGATTCCCATTTAATTTCTGTGTTTTAAAATAGGATCAGAAAAAATAGTGTCAAAGATAAGCCTTTCGAAAACTATCATACTTCAGTGTGAAGGAGCAAAATTTCAGGCAAAAAGCAATTCTTTATGTATTTCTTGATTCATAACAAAAATAAAATAATACCACTACATTATCAGGCAAGGTTAACTAGTCCAGCTTTTTAAAAAAGTAAATCGTAATAACACGATAACCATTCATTGTCTAAAACTCATTTCACCATTACACCTTTGAACTGTATTGTTGCTTAGAGGAATTTTTAATGATATCAGATATAGGATTGTGTAAAACAGGTTGTAAAACCTCTTCAATGGTTGGCAAAGTCAATAGTTTGCTTATAGTGTGCAGTTTTTTAGAGTTTGATAAAAGCCTAAGTAAATATATTGTAAGACACTCACAAACCTACAATCTTTTATGATGTTTAATCAACATTTTTCTACTGTGGCTTAATTCTGAATTTAAACGTTTACAAAAGTATTTCAAATCTTAATCTATTTTATTTCATGTTGACTTTTCTCGATGTTCCTGCTTCGATGGTTTCATAGCGACATAGCTTCAAACTTTGTTACATAAAAATACAGAACAAATGCAATAGTTGTTCAACAAAGAAAGATTGAAGCCAAATTTTTAATAACCAACAATTTACGGTCAACATTTTATTTTATAGACTCGGCCATGTCAATTATTACTTTCATGTAGACACAATTAAGGTATTTAAAATAATACGTTAAAATCTTTAAATAGAAAAAATCATTCCACTAACAGGGTTGAAATTCAAAGGATTAACTAAGGTACAAATCATGTGTGAACGAGTCAATTTCATGAATGGTCATGCTTCAATGAGATTCTCCTTCGTAGACCCCCATTAACAGGCCATAGACCCCCAATTTATTTTTTCACTTCCGTAAACCCCTTGGAAGTCCTCGTAGACCCCTGGGGGGTCTATACAGACCACTTTGGGAATCACTGGTCAAGAGGATATTGGCAAGTACCTCTAAAACAAGAAGCTAAACCATTATCGGCATTTAAGACACCTTCGGGCATATATCAATGGAATGTGATGAGCTTTGGCTTGGTAAATGCTCCAGCCACGTTTAACAGAATGATGGCCAAATTATTCAGCCATAGAAGAGACACAATTTGTTATTTAGATGATGTATGCATTTTTAGTGAGCAATGGGATGAGCATATACAAAGCCTTGGAGAAGTTTTTAAAATTATCGAAGAAAACAATTTAACATTGAAAGCAACAAAGATAAAAATTGGCGTCAGTGAAATGTCATTTTTGGGGTATAAGATTAAAAATGAGTACATTACACCATTGGAAGAAACTGTATCAAAAATATTGGACATTAAGGTACCAAAGACAAAGAAGCAAATCAGAAGCCTTTTGGGTTTATGCAACTTTTATAGAAAATGTATCTCAAATTTTTCAGAAATAATTGAGCCACTAACAAATCTAACAAAGAAAGGAAAACCTAACAATATAGTGTGGACGGAAGAATGTCAAGAAGCACTGGACATAATTAAAACTTTCTTTTCTGGAGCACGTATTTTGAAATTACCTGACATTACTAAGGAATTTATTTTGACAACAGATGCATCAGCCATTGCAATAGGAGGCTGTCTAATGCAAAAATGGAATGGTGTCCCACATCCTGTTTTATATGTGAGTAGAAAACTGACAGCAGCTGAGATGAAATATGCCACCATTGAAAAGGAAGGACTAGCCATTGTATGGTGTATAACAAAATTAGGGTTCTATCTAATGGGAGCTAAATTTGAACTATGGACTGATCACGCTCCCTTGGCCTTCATTAATACAAATAAATTATGGAACAACAGAATAGGCAGGTGGGCATTGCAGCTTATGGATTATAACTTAGAGGTCAGGACAATACCAGGGAAAGACAATGTGATAGCTGACACATTATTACGGTGTACCTAAGGAGGAACAGAAATGGAAGTAAGGAAAGGAGCTATGCCACGTCAATTTTGTTTCAGTAAAATACTGTTGATGAGAACATAATGAATAGCAGTGTAATGAATAGACATGTACAAATGATAGGAAAAATTTGTAAATGTACACGTATATGTATATTGGTGTCAGTTAGTGTAATCGAAGACTGTATGGATTGACGAAGCTTTGTTGCATGTGTGAGGTGTCGAGTTATGAATATATGGTGTTATATTGAGAATTTGATGAAACCATTGTTAAACATTTAAAATATATTATTACAGTTACATAGTTAATTATAATTGTTTATAATTGTGAATTATGAGAGTTACTCTGATTGGTTCGTTGGGGAAGTCTGGACATTATACATTGGAATGGATGTAAGTAATTTTGAACCTAAAATAATAATGTAGAGAATGGTGATATTTAATGTTGCTGTTGGTTTTTTTTTCTTGTTGTTGGTTTTTACCTGGTTTAAAAGAATGAGAATTAATGAAGGTAATATAATTATATTGAACAGTGGTTTATAATTTTATTTGATATTTAAAAGACGTTCGATGTACATCGAACTTGGCAAACAAGGGGGGTGTTACGGTCGTAACACAGCACGGTGTGCATGAATAAAGGTGCGAATTTGTGTTATGAATGGAAGGGATGTAAAAAGAGGACGCCGGGAGAAAGGGACAGGAAGAGAGATAAAACGCTGATGTTTACATAAATTGTTATATTAAAGTATTGCTAGAATAACCCTGAGAGAGTATTATTATTTTGAAGAGTCTGGTGTCGTAACATATACGTGTTTTCTTGCTGGCGAAACTATAAAAAATTTGATATATTTTATCGAAATCATTTTTTTCCCCATCAGCTCTTGTCCAACAGACAAAGTCGCCAAATTAATAAGTCGTAAATTAGATCTAGTTATCATTGATCGCAAGTAATTCTTGATCAGCTTTAGTTTTGAAAATACTACGCTCGAATGTAGCCACACTTTTCGCAATCGACAGAAATTGTGGTTACCGGGACATGCTGCCCTGCCTCATCGTGGCGCCAGGGTGGAAACGGTGGTGAGAGGGGACGGCTAGGCCAAATGGGTAGCAAAAGAAGGCTCCCACGGGAGTGCCTAAGAGGGTACGAGAGTATCCTCATTGCACTGTGCGGAGATATAAAAGAGCTCCCAAAGCGATGTCAACATCCAGGCGCCGTCCCTCGAGGGACCGTTACATAAATGGCGTGTCCCGCACGGTTAACCTGGTAGATTAAAGAAACGTGACTGGGGCCGCGTCTCTAGTCCGCGAGACGGAGTGTCGGGAAGGAGGAAATCGCCACCCATTCAAGCCGGTGAAAGGAAGCTCTTGTTCGATTTTGCTGGCCTTAGAGTTCCTAGTGCGACGCACAACTACTAGACAATTTCAGAAATAATGCTAATCCAGATGAATATATCTTAGACTGAATCATCTAGACGTGTTTGAAATGTCTGTCCCTCCGTCCGTCCCGTTTAGATCTCGTAAACTAGAAAAGATAGTGAAAATCCGACATCATAATATTTTAGTCCTTTCAAATAATGCTAATAAATAATGCTAATCCAGATTATTTTAAACAGAATCATCTAAACGACATATATATATATATATAAACTCATGAACAAAAAAGGTCTTGTTTTGTAAGTTCGGAGGATTTGTGGCATTTTACGTCTCGATCTTTTCCCTTTGCAACTTCTTGTGTGACTAAAGAAGCTAATCCTTGATACACAGCTGCGATCGCAGGCTGGGCATATGTGATCACCAGGCGCCGTTGCATTATCACCCTTCTTTCTGCTTCTGTAGTGTATGGCATCTGCAATCCGAGACCCTTCCTTTATGCTCTTTCTCCACGTAGATCTATCCAGTGCTACTTTTTCCCAGCTGCTAGAGTCGATTTTGAAGAGCTTCATGTCGTGTTTGCATACATCCGTATAACGTAAAAGTGGGCGACCAGCGGCTCTCCTGCCTTCTATTAGATCGCCATACAGAATGTCTTGTGGAAGTCGACCTACTGGCATTCTACGAACGTGGCCAAGCCAGCCAAGGCGTCTGTTACTGATAACAGAGCGGATGTCCTGGCATCCTGCTCTTCGTAGCCAGGGGCGGACTGGCTATATGGGCAACGGGCAAATGCCCGGTGGGCCGGTACTAAATGGGCCGGTCTGGTCGCGACAAAAGAAAAAAAACTTCAATGCAGACAAATTAAAAAAAAATGTGACAGCAGCAAGACACAAAGGTCCGAACACGTTTTCTTGTTGTTGTTGTTTTTTTTGTTGATTTTTTAAAAATTCTTATTACAATTACTTTAAATTGAAATTCAACAAGAATATCAAGAAAAATACACTATACACAGTACGTATTATCATTAGAAAAACGTCAGACCGTACTTTCTATGCACGAGCGGCATGGGCTGCTTTGATATCTTCGAGGTTGTGTTTGGCCTAATCACTTTGCTGGTCGGCATGGGCCTTTGATGGCACTCCCATTTTGCTTTGCTTCTTCATTCCCCCGGCTTTTAATGGTTCTAATGAAATTTAACCAAACAGAGGTTACGTTAGAAAACATTGATATAACGCAGCAAAGATAGGCGCGACAATTAGCTCTTTAACAATACTTAATAGAAATTAACTTCAACACATACACACAGCCGCGAAATTGCAAACCACCCAAATTATTCACAGTTCAATATGGGTATAAAGCTCTACTTTCTGCGATTTGAAAAGAAAAAGTAAGTTTCTTTTTGTTTATTTTTAATAACATAGATCTAAAAATATTACACTTAAGGCTTAAAAAAAAATAATTAAAAAATAAATCTATATCTAAATCAACTTTTATACTATTATAATTAATGGCAAACGTATGCTTAGTAATAATAATAAGGCTTCTCTTCAAGTCCGAAGATTATTGAGGAGTGCAGTATTTCCCGTGGCTGCCAAACGCTTAGCTGAGACCTACATATTTTGCCACATCCAGGGCAAACATAACCATTGTCCGCAGGTGGTCGATTTAGATTTTCTTTTCGCCGTCTGCGTTTGTCCTCGGCAGCAAATTTTCTTTTGGTCTTAAATGTGTATGCGGTGGCCTTTGTGAGTGACCTCCAGATGTCTCGTTCTTAGGCCGCATGCAACCAGGTGCTCTCCTCTCTATTAGCCAAGGAAAGTTGACGCCTAAGCTGGTCTTTGAAGCGTTTCTGTGGGGTGCTTCTGTTACATCGACCACCCTTAGCTCACCAAAAAAGACTGCCTTTGGCATACGTTTGTTTCCCATACGGAATACGTGCCCTACCCAGCGTAACTGTCGGACCAAAAGAAGTCCCTCTATACTGTCCATAACGGCGTTCGCAAGGACATCGCTGTTTGTAGTGCGGTCTTGCCACCGTATATCCATGATAGAGCGCAATCATCTTTCGTGGAAGCGCTCAAGAAGTCTTAGATGTTTCCTGTATAGTGTCCATGTTTCAGAGCCTTATAGAGGGGTTGAGAGAACTGGTAGACACTGATTTTTGTAGGCAGCCGGAGCGATCTGTTCCGCAAAACTCTCGCCTGAAGGCGTCCAAAAGCGCTACTGGCCCTGGAAAGACGGCTATCTACTTCCCTTGAAAGTGAGGCGTCATTTGACACTATACTACCTAGATATGAGAAATGGTCTACCACATTAAGGGGCTGTCCGTTTACGGTATTCTTGGGGCTGAGTATGACTTTTGGAACATGACTTCTGTTTTCCCAAGGTTTATAGATAAACCGAAAGAATAGGCAGCGTATGCAAATTCGTTTACCGCGTTCTGGAGATCATTTTCGTTGTGAGCTAGCAGGGCGTAATCATTGGCAAAGAGAAGCTCCGTTATGACCATCTCCTTTGTTTTTGTATGGGATAGTAGACGTTGAAGATTAAACACATTGCCATCTGAACGAAACCTGATGTAGATGCCTTTGTGCAATCGCTGCATTTGACCCAGCATTACGCCAAAGAATAGAGTAGGAGCAAGTACTCAGCCCTGCTTCACGCCATTTTCTATTGGGAAGTGATCAGAAAGGCCACCATTGTGTCTGTTCTGGTCCTACGTGAAACTGCTTGAGAATGGATAGAACGTAGATGGAAATCACAGCCTGGCTAAAATCCTCCACAAACCGTCGTGACTGACTGTGTCAAAAGCCTTGGTTAGGTCCACAAAGGCAGCATATAGGATAAAGTTCTGCTCTTGCATTTTTATTGTAATTGTCACAGAACAAATATCATGTCAGATGTACCTCTACCGGCTCTGAAACCACATTGACTTTCAGATAAGACCTCTTCCACTAAAGAGTGGGTTATTCGGTCGAGCAACTTAGTTTGAAGTAATTAATGATGAAAATTATTACAATAATTACAATAATTTTAAATAGCGCTATCACGTCCGATATTTAATGAAAGGATATTTATATTTTAAATAATGGGTCATGGTATATTCATATACAAATCGCGTTTTTGAGAATGTACTAGGAGGAAGCAAGAGCTTTTCACATTAAGTAAGTGTCTCTCTAACCGTTCTGCTTTCTCTTATCTTTTAATGCAGCCAGGAAAACCAATGATTTAGCATATTTTAAGTCACAGATCAACATACATGACTAGATTGACACATAAAATGCTTATTTTTTTAAGAAACGTCTGTAATCTATAAGTAATACCAAAAAGCTTCAAACTCATTAAGCTGCTATTGTATTGTTTATAGTTTTCAGACTACAGACATGTATAAATAGAATACATTATGTAATCCTACGAATGCTTACATCCAGTTTTCGATGCGTAATCAATATTTAGATATTTTGTAGAGAAATAGGCTTACACCTATAATATAACACATAGGCGTAGTCGGGAGGGGGGGGGGGGTTCAAACCATCACTTGCCTCAGACCTCATTGTCTGAAAGGGAAACTTTACTTACTGCCCCAGTGCAGCCAACGTAAGCAAACTACAGTTTCCAAATTTCATGAGCGTAGCCAAAAGTAGTTTTGTGGTTTCCCTTCCCCTCCAATACAAAAACTAAAGGATTTTCTACCAGTCGCTGGACTGTATTGAATAGCAGCTTTGGTTTTTATTTTTTTAGCGGAAGAGTAGCAGGCTAATTACATTGTATATACCTCAGAATGTGCATTTTTAAAGCTTAAAATAACGGAAATAATGCTTGGTTCCGGGCTCACAGCGCTCCCCCGAACTCCCTAGCTGCCCTATGGCGGTGTGTACTGTCATTCCAATAATTATAGGAAGAGAGTATTCTAGGCTAGAAAAAAACGTTTGAAAGAATGAAAGATCAGAATATAATTAAGATTAATTACATATACACACACACTAATATATATATATATATTGCGGAGTGGGTAAAAATCCCCCCCCCCCCGAAAATATATGACATGCCATTTGTGGGCCGGTTTATATGGTAATGCCCTGGCCGATTTTGATATTCAGTCCGCCCCTGTTCGTAGCACTTCCTCATTGGTTATCTTATCTTGCCACCTTATTTTAAAGATCCGCCTTAGGCATTGGAATTGGAAGACATTTAGCTTTTTTTCCTGCCATGAGTAAGTTGACCAAGTTTCATTTCCGTATAGCAAGGTGCTCAACACACAGGTCCGGTAGACTAGGGCTTTAGTATTGTTAGCAATATGTTGTCCCACACTCTTTTCTGCAACCGTGATATGGTGCCCATTGCTTTGGCTATCCTGTTGTTAATGTCTTTATCCAGTAGAGTGTTGTTGGATATGATGGAGCCAAGGTAACAAAAGTGATTAACAATTTCTAGTGGTTGGCCATTAATGTTTACTTGAGGTGCAGTATTTGTGTTCTGGACTAGTATCTTAGTCTTGCTTTGACTAATATTTAAGCCTAACTTCTGGCAAGCAGCAGATAGTGTCAACCATGAACTGAAGCCACAATAGCTGCATCATCTGCATACAGGAGTTTCCTGATGAGTAACTTCCTAACCTTGTTTTTTTGCCCGTTGCCTTGTTAAATTAAATAGTTTTCCAGAGGATCTTGTATGGAGAAACACACCTTCGTTTAAGTTCGGAGGATTCTGAAAAAAAATGTAATAAACTATTGAAGTCTTTTATTATTGTCGCTAGGAGCACTATCGAGGAGCACTATCGAGGAGCACTATCGAGGAGCACTATCGAGGAGCACTATCGAGGAGCACTATCGAGGAGCACTATCGAGGAGCACTTATTGAGATTTGGGGAAGACGAAAACAAAAATCTATTTTTATCTGCAGGACCGAATTGTAATCAACATAAGTCACATACATACATACATACATACATACATGCATACATACATACATACATACATACATACATACATACATACATACATACATACATACATACATACATACATACATACATACATACATACATACATACATACATACATACATACATACATACATACATACATACATACATACATACATACATACATACATACATACATACATACATACATACATACATACATACATACATACATACATACATACATACATACATACATACATACATACATACATACATACATACATACATACATACATACAT